>APFE030921217.1:0-81141 GCA_000404065.3 Pinus taeda
TCAATTTTGTCCCATGGTAGCTTGCATGTAGAGGCATCATGTGATCCATTTCTTCTGCAGCGAATACAATGTAAATCTGCCTTTTCTCCTTGAGGATGTCTGCCCCCCCTGCCTCTAAAGTATCTTCCTCTCCCTCTTCGTCCACCTCTTCCTCTTGTAGAATCTTGAGCAGGATATTTTTCTTTATTAGCCATGCATACAATCTCTTCAGAAGATTCAGGGACTGTCTTCTTTCCAAAGGCTTTTTCTCTTTCAGCAAACTTTTTCCCAAGAGAGTCAAAGGTTATATCCTTGAGATTTCCATTTGCTTGCAAAGACTCAAGATAATTGGAGTATGTAGGATACAGTGCCTTGAGAAAAGCAATAAGAGATATATCTAGCTCAACTTTAGTGGATTTGATATCATGCACTATAGATTTTATTTCAGATGCAAGAGCAAGAGGGTCATTATTTTGCAGTTCAAAGAGTGAAGAGTTTAATCATAAGTTGGACGACCTCAAGTGCAGAATGTGAATCATAAAGCTCTTTCAGCTTTTGTAAAGCTTCGAAGGCAGTTGAACATGTTGTAAGGTGACGACTCACCTCCTTATTTAAAAATGTTGCTATTAATGCATATGCTTTGTTGTTCTTGTTTTCCCAGATGGCAAGCTCTTTATCTGATGTAGGCTTTTCTGGGTCACTGTCTCCTTCTCCGACACACACTCCTTTCCACAGCTCATTGAAAATGAGGGTGTGTTGTACCATCCAGGACCAGTCAGGATAGTTCTCCTTGCCAGTGAGAACTATTCCTATCATAGAGATGATTGAATGCATTCTGTAAAAGGTTACTTCTGCTGATATATTAATACTTCTGATGGAGAAAAAAAAATTGCTCTTAAAAAACTTCCGCTGCTTTAAAAAATGATTTTGCTATGGAGAAAAAAATCATTAAAATTCTGCTACATATATCACCATATATATATCTCTGCAAAAATCAGCATATATAACACCATATTCACAATTCTGCTACATGTATCACTGCAAAAATATTACGATATTTTGGTGATGGGTGTAAAGCACTCAGAGCGAGAGTTTTGCTACACATAATTTACATGAGCAGGATGGCCGAACAGATTGTTCAATTCTCAATTTGAATTCAAAACAATTGAAATCGCATTTACAATTCTCCAACTTACAATTCTGCTAGACAGAATTTACAATTCTCAATCCGCACTCCACACACACTGTGTCCCCTGCAGAGTGATCGAATACCACCTCCGTCTGCTTATTGCAGTATGGGCAATTCACCGTATCTATCATCTTCTCCCAGTTCGTTCCTTTCTTTCTTTAGTTATTTCCTTGGTCCAGGTTGCTACTGGCGTTGGGTTTCCAATTGAATGGAAATTGGTTTTGCCTCTAGAAACCTCTAGGGTTCTAAACTAGTACTGAAGGATCTGCGTAGTGTGTGACCACAAGATTGTTTCACTGTAGTCAATTAGGGTTTTCAGTCGAAACCTAAATTTTATATGCACTTTGAATGTATCGAGGTCGAGGGATCCCAATGCATAGACAAACCGTAGATGCCACAAATAGAAATAGAAATTGAACTATGACGATTGAGAGATCATCGCTATTCACGAAGCAAAACCCTTAACTAAGCGAGAGAAATTTCTCACTGGATTGAATGCAGATAGACTGATGAGTTCAAACCCTGTTCAATGGGCGGCCAATTGAATGCAGATAGACTGATGAGTTCAAACCCTGTTCACTACCCGATAGAAACTATAGCATTGACCATACGTAGGTTTCAAATGTTCAATAGTAATCCATGGATACGGGTGGTGTTATGGTTTATAGTGAGACAGTTGTAATAATGACAGAAAAAGATGCCAGAATAATTGTAATCTGAAATTACAGGCAGCGGACAGCGTTTAATACAGGCAGCGGACAACGTTTAATACAGGCAGCGAACAGCGTTTAAAAAATTCCTTCATAACAGTAACCATACGTTACCAATTCAATGCAGATACCAGGCGTTTCAATGCAGATACGTGCTACCAAGGCAGACAGCGGCAGTCTTCAGGCACGCAGTCTTCAGGTACTTAGTCTTCAAGCATTTCAATGTCAGAGTACGCAGTCTTCAGGCATTTCAATGTCAGAGTAGTGCTCAGGACTGAGCAGCTCTTAGGACAGCAGGAGTTACAACTATTTCTGGGACCTGTGCTCTGATACCATGTCAGGCCAGGGTAACTCCAGAATGAGTGAGAGAAACTGATATCTTATTGATTTAGCTAATACATACTTATATACACAAATGTGACGGATCAGTTCATCTTCTTGATGACTGTCCAGTTCACCCATCCGTTTCGAATTAGGTGTCAACACCAACTAACATTTTGTGTCCCCGAATCATTGTTTTTGGCACTCATTTTTTTATTGCCATTCATTTTATTCCTAGTAAGGGTTGGCATGTTTTTATGTAAGGTTTCTTAGTTGTAGTCTCTTTATGTAGTTATTCCCTTTTAAATTCTAAAAGTCTAAGGTGGAGGCATATGTGTACTAGTGTCTCTCCCCTATGTAGTTATTCCCTTTCAAATTCTTAGTTCCAGTTATTTTTGTTCTTGCAAGTCAAAACCTAAGTCAAATATAGGTAAGAGGTTTCTTTCCTTCTTGTTCTTATTCCTACTCTACCCTAATAATTATAACTACTCTATCACAACTATTATAGTTTGGGTTTTCCACACCTAATAGTGCTCTATATGATTTCAATGTTGCCCCCGTTGTGGTGTAATTCAACCTCAAATAATATTTGGTTTGGTTCAATTATGCCTTATCTCTCGTTCTTACAATCTAATGGCTCAATAGTTTTTAGAAGTGTTGCGATGTTTGGTTTGCTTCATACTTATTTTGATTTCAGATGCAGCTCAAGCACATATATTTTTGATTTTGTCATTCTTTGCTCATTGTTATATTGTTGGAGGCATCTGACCTCAACGAGCATTAATATACGTAAGAAAGTATCCTTGTTGTTGACTGCTTAGGGGCAACAGTGGACACTAAGTTTTCTATGTGCCAATCAACTTTGATTCTTTAAATATTTATGGGTTTGTTGGAAGCATACAACACCTAGGGGACCCCCTTGAGAATGGAAAATCACCAATCGAAACAGAGAGGTGTAGTTGTGGTAAGTCTAGATGGACTATAACTATTAGGTAGGTCCACTGATGCAAATTTGCATGATAGCACTGTTAAGCCTTCACTTTAAGTTTATGCAAGACTTTGACATACCTTAATGGAGATAATATAACATGTTCTCACACCTATTATAGTTTGGGTTTTCACACCTAATGGTGTACTATATGCCTTCAATGTTGTGCCCATTGTGGTGTAATTCAACCTCAAATAATATTTGGTTTGGTTCTATTATATGGCTTATCTCTGGTTCTTAGAATCTATTGGCTCAATAGTTGTTAGATGTGTTGTGATGTTTGGTTTGTTTGATACTTATTTTGATTTCGAATTTACCTCACGCACATATATTTTTAGTTTTGTCATTATTCACTCATTTTTATATTGTTGGAGGAATCTGATCTCAAAGAGCATTAATATAGGTAATAAATTATTCTTGTTGTTGATTACTTAGGGGCAACATCTCACACTAAGTTTTCTGTGTGCCAATCAAATGTTGATTCTTTATAGACTTATGGATTATTTAGCAGCATATAACACCTAGGGGACCCCTTTGAGACTAGGAAATTACCAGTCCAAACAGGGAGGCGTAGTTGTGGTAAGGCTAGATGGACTGTAATTATTAGGTAGGTCCACTGATGCAGATTTGCATCATAGCACTGTGAAAGCTTCACTTTAAGTTTATGGAGGACTTTAACATACCTTAATGGAGATAATATAGCATGTTCTCATAGCTATTAAAGTTTAGGTTTTCCACACCAAATGGTGCACTATATGCCTTCAATGTTGCCCCCACTGTGGTGTAATTAAACCTCAAATAATATTTGGTTTGGTTCTATTATGCCTTATCTCTCATTCTTAGGATCTATTGGCTCAATAGTTGTTAGATGTGTTGGAATGTTTGGTTTTCTTAATACTTGTTTTGATTTTAGATTCACCTCAGGCACATATCTTTTCAGCTTTGTCATTCTTCACTCATTGTTATACTATCAGAGGCATCTAATCTCAATGATAATTAATTTACGTAAAACATTATCCTTGTTGTTGACTACTTAGGGGCAACAACTCACACTAAGTTTTCTGTGTTCCAATCAACTTTGATTCTTTACAAATTTATGGGTTTGTTGGAAGCATAGAACACCTAGGGGACCCCCTCGAGACTGGAAAATTACTAGTCCAAACAGAGAGGCGTAGTCATGGTAAGGCTAGATGGACTATAATTATTAGGCAGGTCCACTAATGTAGATTTGCATAATAGCACTTTGAAAACTTCACTTTAGTTTATGCAGGACTTTGACAGACCTTAATAGAGAGAATATAACATGTTCTCACACCTATTACAGTTTGGGTTTTCCACACCTAATGGGTCACTATATGCCTCCAATGTTTCCCCCTTATATGCAAAAGCTCAGCATGGTCCATAAATCAGTTAAACGGAAGCGTGATATATTAGTTTCAAGTCCAAAATATCCAACTTATCCAATTTCAGTTCTTCTCTAATTGGAATAGCTAGTCCAATTCCTAGTAGTTCTCCTCTCGCGATCTTGTAGTTATCTCGCTTTAATTTGATATTATAATAATTAAAAGATAATTTCTAAACTAGTGGGTCTGTTATTCATTTAGAAATGCTTCTCTAACGAGACAATGAATCTACCTGACATCATAATTTTCTCTTTGAAATGATATTCTTTGCTATTATAGTAGTATGATATTGAATTGCAGGGGTTATGTTTGAGGTTATAGTGGCAATGAAATTGGTTTCTAAATCAATGGATATGTTATTCATATATAAATTCTTCTCAATCTTGTGGTTTATTTAACAAGTGATATTGGTTGTAATGGCTTTAATATACCCTTGTTTCTCAACAAAAATAACATTGTTCATTATTCAACAAAAATGGTAACATTATTCAGCAAAAGCATACCTATATGTCTCTAGCAACTGATAAATAGAATGAATGTAACATGGTGCATGCATTCTGTTTGTATGTCTCTAGCACCTGGTGAATATAGTTAATATAACAATGTGCACACACTAAGTTTGTATGTTTCCAATAGCTTCTTAATAGAATGAATGTAACAATGTATGAACACTTTGGTTGTATGTCTCAAATAGTTGATGAGTAGAATGAATGTTTGAAATGAAAATGAGTAAGATTTGATGTTTTATAGTTTTTCATATAGAATTTAATTGGTAGGGAAGATTGGCATGGATTGCCATCTCCCAAATTAAAATGTGTGGCCTGGATTGATTTGTACATGACCAAATAGCTAATAATATTTGATGGTTGATCCTTGTGCTTTCCTGTTTTTAATTCCTGAATTGAAAAGGATGATGTGTTTAATACTTGAATTTAAAAGGTTGGTGTCATTTATTGCATCTTGTGAACTAATTCCTGAATTGAATGTTGTCATTTATTGTCTTCAATCTTGAATTGAATGTTTTCATTTATTGTCTTCAGTAGGTTGAATGGTTAAAGACACATGTACATATGTCTCACACACATTTCACCTATTCTTGTGCACGTATTATGGAGCAATGGGATGTGTTGCTCTAGTGGAAATCTATAGGTGATTATTTGATGGGATAGGTGCATTCCTAAATAGAATTCAATGGAATGTTTTGTAGTGCATTTTGACTTATTTTGTAATTCAGAGATGGAGATATTTGGGACATTATGTCTTTTCAATGTGTGATGTTAAGGTTGGGTATTTGACACTTGTTGGACAAATCAATATGTGGGCCCATTTTGGATTAAATTATATAACTTATATAGCTTAATATAAACTATTTATGTGCATATTTTTGATGATTTATGAATATTTTTTTATGGATGTGTGGGACAAGTACTATAACTAGTATTGATCCCTGCACAACAATAGAAGGCTCTCGCTTAGTAGTTATTGGCATATTGATTCAATATCTTATTCTGATATGCATGCCCAGGGAAAAGAGGTTTGATATGTGATGTTGATACGATGCCTAGGGAAAGGAGCTTGATAAAGGACAAATGGAATAGAATATGGTAGCAACGACACTGTGGCAGTCGACCAATATCACAGATATCTAGCAACGGTCGACTATTCGTGAATGGATATGGTATTCGCAAACAATAGGAGTACTCACATTCATCTGATATATTGTCTTAACATAAGGTGCAATAGGGAAATATCAAGCCTATTGGCTTCACTTCCACTAGACACCTATAGATTTTGTATATACTCGTCTTGAATCCTTTCAGATAAATAGTGCCTCCAGTAATGTTGAACACATGATCATAGAGAATGACTAATGGGATGCCAAATGTGATTTCTAATGTTTATTCTAAAGAAATAGTATTGGATTTTATTTTTATATACTAGCCTTGGAGGGCTGAGGTGAAAGAAACATGGCTGTTAAATATTACAATACTCTGATTGACACTATTATGTAAAATGGTAGGAACTCCGAAGGACATGTCATTTTGTTGTTATTAATCATATATGTCTTTTACTTTGGTGATTTAAAATTGCTTTCTAAATTTTTTCTTTCATCTTTATGTTAATTACAGATCCCAAGAATATTAGGAAAATATCCGTGGTTTTGAACTCTTTGAACACTCTTTCCTAACTATGACATTCCAAAATATTCATTAAATCAACACATTCAAAATATTCGTTAAATCCGCATAAGTTCAAGTGTTTCTCGGCATCCGCCATTCCTCACATTTTTCTATTTTGATCTTGTGAAAACACTTGAAGACTCCTAAAAGTGATTGTTGAATCCTAAAGTAAAGTAATTGCATTCTATGCATATCAATTTCACAAATCATTGTTTAATTTAACAAAAATACACAACATATGTAGCTTTCTTTGCCCTGCCCCAATCTCATATATGTTATTTTTTTTGTGTGTGGTAAGGAGTTCGAAGCCTATGCAGATATTTTCTTACGAACATTCGGTGACTGTGTTGATTACTGGGTGACACTGAATAAGCCAAATTTGTTTGTGCCATTGGGATACACTGACAGAATTTATCCATTCCAAAGATTTTCTTCCCCTCACAGGAATTCACAGTATGCATGCATAACCAAGAATTCCTACTCATTAGAGCCATATCTTGTTGCACATCATGTTTTTCTCACCCACGCATGGGCAACGGAGAAGCACATGGAGAAATCAGTTCCGGAATCCTTTCACGCACTTGTAGATGGGCCAAATATTATGATAGTTTTCTAAATTCGATTCAAAATGAGTTGTTTCTTTCTAGAAATTTCTAGAAGGATCTATTGGGTTCGTTATTAGTGAGCGATGGTATGAACTCCTAGAAGATTACCCAGAAGAAATATTGGCTATTGACAAAATTCTATCTTTCAATCTGTGATGAAGATTCATATACAACTGTATATGTCTAAATGTAAACATTCCCTACTAATAATGAATAACGGTTTCATTTTAATTGTTCAAATTTATACATGATTTGTTGACAAATTTCTACATGATTTGCAGACTTTTAGATCCAACTGTATTTTGGAGATTATCCTCGAGAATTTCGTGAATAAGTAAGATCATGGTTACCATCAATATCCTTCAGACCTTTTGACCTAACTCAGGCGATAACTAGACATTTTTTTAAAAGGTGCAAAGGGAGATCCATAGGATTTTTAAATTGAAAAAGCTATACTTTACTTTTCATAATCAAACAAATAGCATATGAGACATTAAATATAAGTATTTTTTTGTATTTTTTTCTGAAGTTTATAATATGTAAGTATATCAGAGTTGGTTAACAAAGCGTTGCCAAATGGCATTACAATTGCATGTTGTAACATTAAATACTGGACATTCAAAGTGCAGATGCTTTCTAAAAATCAACAATAGTAAATTAATTATGTCATATTTTAAAGTAGTCTAACTAATAGATGAGAAGATATTTTTTGAAAATTTTTCCAGGAAAAATTTTGCTCAAAATTGTGTATAGACATTCGACATTCATAATTTTAAGGTGTTTAACTTAAAAAATTGAATGTGTCAGGGATCAGTTTATGCATACAAAAGAATTTATAAAAAACAAGAAATTATAATGTGGTTAATCACCTTCGATTTCCCTCAATCCATTGTTGATGTTTTCCTGTTTTTACACCGTTGTGTATAGAGATGTCTGTTTATTTGGGATAGCATCAGATGTGCTCTAGCCCTCAAATTTTTCAAGGAGGCTTGGGCACATGTATTCCAAAGAACCCATAAATTTTTTTCAGAATTTCCACTCAGATATGATTATATTAAAATAATTAATATTTTAATGGAGTTCTTAAGTATAAACATAGGAAAATTAAAATATTAATGGGTATTAATGTAATTGTGGGTGAATCTTCTAGATAAAGACGAAGATCAATTCAAAACGATCTGAGTCTTTGAATCATTCAATCTGTTGTTTACGTTTTTCAGTTTCTACAACCTCGTGTATAGAGTTGTCTGTTGATTTGGGATAACATCGTATGTGCTTTAAGCCTCAAATTTTGCAAGGAGGCTTGGGCACATGCATTCCAAAGAACTCAAAAATTATTTTGAGAAATTCCACCCAAAGATGATTATATTAAAATAATAAATATTTTTAATTGGGTTCCTAAGTCTAAACTTAAGAAAATTAAAATATTAATGGGTATTAATCTAATTGTGCATGAGTCTTCTAGATAAAGACAAAGATCAAGTCAAAACAATCTGAGCCTTTGATTGCGAGTTAATATAGGCCACTGGTTATCCAAAAACAAGATATAAGAATGGGCTTGAGGGTCATTTGGAAAACACACTAGGCAGATACTAAGTTGCCTGGGTAAAATCAATTTTCTCACTAGTCGAATTTCAGAAAGAAAAAATCAATTCAGAGGGAGAGTTGCAGGTGGAGGAGGGATAGAGAGGGTTCAACATCAGTGAGGAAGATAGGGACTAAGACGCCGAGCATTAAGAGGACAACATTGGGTAGGTTGACGCTGGGAGAGGTAGCGTTGGCTTGGCTAATGCTGGCACTACGCAGGCTAGTGCAAGGGCTGGAGAAAGTGACGTTGGTAAAGCTAGAGAGATGTTGAGGGTGGAGGAACTTCCCTCTCGGGTCAGATACTTGTTCAGGAACGTGTGTAAATTTTTCCGAGAAAGCCTTGTTCTATACTTCTGGTTGTAATTTGTACATGAAGGTTTTGTTGAAGAATAATAAAACCCTTATCTGTTGCAATGGTTTTCCCACAATGATTTTTTCAGTGGATAATTGTCCAAAAATAATCGTGTGATTGTGATTGCATTTGTGTCATTATTTCACTTACTACTTTTTGCAATGTTTTAATTGTGAAGGCTGTAGTAGAATATAATTCAATGTTTGTTGTAAGAATACTGTATATAACTTATTTCTAAGGTAATAAGTAGAAGAAATAATACTAATGACTGCAGTAGGATTTCTATTTAGAAATTTTCACATGGTATCAGAGCTACAGGGAAGCAGAAGAGAGAAGTCGGAGTATCCAACGTTGAGAAGAGTAGGGAATTCAAAATTCCTACAGGGGTAGAGATTCGAATCTCCCAAAGGATTGTGGAGTTCAAGACAAGGAGATTGGATTTTGTGAGAAAACTCTCCTTGAGTGAGTTGACAGAGAGGTAAGTCTTTCCAATCGAAATTTATTAGTGGTAGAAGGGACAGTGCAATAGAAGATTCACCAAGGAGGATTATCTTAGGTCGGATGCAGTTTTTCCTATAGCAGTTGTTTGGATAGGTTAGCGTTAGAAATTGGTGCCATATGGATACTCAAAGTGTCTTAGATTTATCTACCAGATTAGATGAAGGATTTTCATGCTTAGAAAATTTAGCATCAACAAATGTTTGGTACATTGATAGCAGGCCTTCGGCTCATATGACTAGAGTACGAGAACATTTCTCGAGCTATCAAGAATAAAAAATGGACTTCCAAATAACTATGGGAAATAAAACAAAATGTACTCTAGTAAGAAGAGGCACCATGTCCTTTCAGATAGAAGCAAGGACGAACATCTTAGCCCCCAATGTTCTGCATGTTCCAGGATGAGGAATGAACTTAATTTCAGTGTCCTAGTTACAAGACAAGGGATATGATGTATACTTAATAGGAAGTCAAGTATATGTTAAGCATCCAAGCTGGAAGAAGAAAAAGAAAATTGGGGTTCGAAGCAACAAGTTGTATAAGTTGCATTTGGAATGGCCAATGGCATTGATAGGAAACGTTATAATGGTGAGAAGGAGAGAAATGAATTATTGAATAGGTAGATGGGGCACTTACACCGTGGAACATTGAGGATGCTTAGAGAGATTGTTACAGGGGTACCAGTCCTTAGTAGTGAACGTGATGACTAGTGCAGAGGATGTGTGCTAGGAAAGTACGCTAAAGCAACTTTTTCGAGAATTAATAATAGAGAAAAGTCTGTATTAGGATTAATACACTGAGATATTTGTGGTCCTATGTCCACAAGGGCTCTTAGTGGTGGCAAATAATTCATCACTTTTATCGATGATCACTCGAGAAAACTAGTTCTATTTCTTAAATACCAAGGATGAGGTCTTTGATCATTTCCGAGATTTGAAGGTTCTTGTTGAAAATATGACAGGGAAAAATATAAAGTTATTGCATTTAGATAATGATGGAGAATATATAAACAAAGACTTCATAGATTTATGCACAAAGGAGGGCATCAAAAGATAGTGGACAACTCCATATAATCCGAAGCAGAATGGAGTGGCAGAATGAAAGAACAGAAATATTGTTGGGACAACAAAAGCCATGTTGTATGATCAGGATCTAGATAGGTATCTATGGGATGAAGCTTGCAACATGACAGTAGATATCCATAATATAACTTCTCATAGAGCATTTGGAAAGAGAACGCCCAAAGGAGTTTTTACAGGGAAGAAGTAGAAAGTCAGTCATCTCAAGATATTTGGAAGCATTTCTTATTGTCACAATCCAGACGAGAAGCATAGTAAATTGGATCAAACTGCAGAGAAGGGGTATCTAGTAGGATACAACAAGAAATAAAAGGCATATAGAATCTGCATTCCTCACAGCAGGAAGATTGTAGTATGATGGGATGCAAAGTTCAGGGAAGATAGAGTTTTCAGGAAATATCATGAAATTCCCAAAGAAGATCAATCAAGAGATGTTCTATTAGTCCAAGAGTAGTAGGGGTAGCAAGAAGGACATCTAGGAGAGTATACACCTCGATCAAGTACAGTGACGAGCACCAATATCTCCTAAGAAGGAGGAAATGTAGATGTTTCTCAATAGACAGAATGACAGGATCACGAGGAGGAGATGATTGAGCCTCCCACCACCAGTGGTAGAATGAGCAAAGAAGTGTGATAGACATTGAGGGATGCAGAGGAGCTTGTTGGAGCTCTTAGAGCTGAGAAGAGGAATCATATACAACCAAATATATACCAATCATTGGTAGCTTAGGTTAAAGAACACTATAGCTTTCAGGAAACTATTCAACACCAAATATGCATGGATGCCATGGTGGAAGAATACAACTCCATCATGACGAATAATGTCTAGGAAGTAGTACCTAGACGAGAAGATATATCAGCTGAAGGATCATGATGTATCTACAAGATCAAGTATGTTGTAAATGGCAGCATAGATAAGTACAAGGCGAGGTTCGTAGCAGATAGGTATGCTCAAAAATAAAAAATAGACTATGAAGAGACCTTCACCCCAGTTGCTCGATACACCTCTATCAGATCTATTATATCCCTAATAGCTCAAATGGGATGGAAGATTCACTAGATGGATGTCAAGGCAACATTCTTGAGCGAAGTGATAGAATAATAGGTGTATATAGAAAAACCCAAAAGATTCAAAACTCATGAGAAGAAAACTCATGTTTATAGGTTAAATAAATCCTTGTACGAGCTCAAACAGACAGCCAAAGCATGTTATTATCGGATTGATAGTTACTTGTAGCAATTGGGATTTGTCAAGAGTGATGTTCATCCCAATATCTACTATTTGCTGGTAGAGAATGAGCCACTTATTATGGTACTATATGTAGATGACATGTTCCTAACTGGGTCATCTAGGCTCATCCAAGATTGCTAGAAGAATCTTGAAGCCGAATTTGACATGAACAACTTGGGATTGATGCATTATTTTCTGGGGTTGAAGTTTGACAAAAGAATGGGGAGATCTTCCTTGGACAAGGAATGTACGCTACAAAAACACTGAAGAGATTCAGAATGCAATATTTCTGACCCATGGCTACTCCCATGATCACCAACTAGAAGAAAACAGATGCATCATAGGACAAAGAAGTAGATCCCACCTTCTAGAGGCATCTCATCGGGTCGCTTATGTATTTGTTCAACACTAGGCCAAACATTTTTGTTGTTGTCAAAACTCTTAGTTAGTTCATGCTGGAACCAAAACAGGTGCATTGGGTAGTGGCAAGACACATTCTTAAGTATGTACATGCAATAGTCGGATATGGTTTGAGCTACTCTAGAGGGGAGGATGTTAGTTTTGAATGGGTTCAGTGATGCAGATTGGGTAGGTAATTGAGTAGACGAGAAAATTACTTCAAGGTACTACTTCAATGTTGGATGAGAGATGATATGTTGGTGTAGGAGGAAGAAAAAATCAGTAACATTGAGTTCATCAGAAGCAGAATATACGACAGCCATGACAATTACGTGCAAAGCCATATAGCTCAAAAAATTGTTTGTAAGCTTATTCAGAAAAATGATGGATGCAACCAAGGTTTACTGGGATAATCATAGTTGTATCAAACTCTCTAAGAATTGATTATTCCATGATCGGTCGAAACATATAGATATCTGTTGTCACTTTATTAGAGGATGTGTTTAGTGTGGGGAAGTACAACTATAATATGTTTGCACAGGAGAGTGGATGGCCGATAGACTCACAAAGGCTCTTGGAAGAGCTAAGTTCACTCAATTCAGAGGGAATATGGGTGTGGTTGAAAATCTGTTTCAATAGCAGTAACAATTTGCAGTACGGGTCAATAGGTAGTGGTAGTACCAACAACAACACCAATGCAGAAATTCAGAGGGAGTTGTAGTACAGATGTAGCATTGATGGTGGTAGTGTCAAAAACAGTAGTAGTGCAGTAGTTGGTGGAAAACATATCAGATATTAGCAACACAAAGGACGTTGTTTCTGAGTCAAAGTAGTATGCAACAACATTTTATTGCTAGAGCACATTCTTGTTAAGAGGGAGCGTTGATTTGGAATAGAATTGGGTGTGCTCTAGGCGTAAAATTTTTTAGGGAGGCTTGGGAACATGCATTTGAAATAATCTAGAAACCGTTTTGGGAAATTCCACTCAGAGACGATTATTTTAAAATAATTAATATTTTACTGGGATTCATAAGTCTAAACTTAGGAAAATTAAAATATTAATGGATATTAATCTAATTATGGGTGAATATTGTAGATAAAGATGGAGATCAAGTCAAAATGATCTCAGCCTTTGATTAAGAGTTAGTCTAGGCTGTTAGTTATCTAACAACAAGATATAAGAAGGGGCTTGAGAGTCATTTAGAAAACACACCACACAGATACTCAGTTGCCCGGGTAAAATCGATTTTCTCACAAGTTAAAGTTTGGCAAGAGAGAATCGATTTAGAGGGAGAGTTGCAGGTGGAGGAGGAACATAGAGGGTTCAACATCAGTCATGAAGATAGGGACTAAGACGCATAGTAGTAAGACGACAACGTTGGGAAGATTGACACTGGGAGAGGGAGTGCTAGCTTGGGTGACCCTGGCACTGCGCAGGCTAGTCGAGGAGCCGAAGAAAGTGACGCTAGGAAAGCCAAAGAGACAGTGAGGGTGGAGGAACTTCTCTCTTAGGTCAGATACTCGTTCGGGAACGTCTATAATTTTTCTCAGAAAGCCTTGTTCTATAACGTTAGGTGTAATTTGTACATGAAGATTTTGCTGAAGAATAATAAAACCCTCATCGGATGCATCGGCTTTCCCACATTGGGTTTCTCCGGGGACAATTGTCCAAAAATAACTATGTCATTGTGATTGTATTTGTATCAGTATTATTTTGCTTACATTTAATTTCTCAATGTTTTAATTGTGAAGGCAATAGTAGAATATATTTCAATAATATTTGTGGTAAGAATACTATAATATTTCTGAGGTAATAAGTAGAAGAAATAACATTAATCATTGCAGTAGAATTTCTATTTAGAAATTTTCATATTTTCCAGATCGAAATCAAAATTATCCTTATTCTTAATTTTGTAACCCTGTGGCTATGGATTGTCTAATTCAGAATCAGAACTACTTAATGCCTTCACTCTTCCAATATCCTGATAAGAATTATTCTCATTCTTAATTTTGTAAACTTGTTGCTCAATATTGTCAATTTCAGATATTTCTAAATCAGGTGCAAAACTGTCATGCACAATGATCACCTCTTGCAATCTTTCAACAACATTCTCATCTCATTAGCAACAATTCGATCCTTTGCAAAAGGTGATTTTAGGAAACCATCACAAGACAAGCCATACTGAAACTTGACCGCTTTATGAGCATTCTATTGGGTTCCCCTTTCAGATGATCATGTTGCTCTGCCGATGAACGGTGTGTTCAGTAAATCAAATTAATAAGTTTCAGCCTCTTAGTGTAGAACATATCTGCTCACTTCGCAAATGAATCTGCTTCTTCTTGTATGAGATCCAACATAGCTTTAGCCTTGTTATATAGATCTGCCAGATCAATGCAATATCATCAAGAATAGGAATATAACTAAATCCAAAAGTTCTGAAATGTAGAGGAATAGTTTTCTACGCCGACAATGAATCAATGATAAGAAATTCCCACTTTGTGTATTAAGAAGGAAATCAATAATTACCAGAGCTTCCCATGTATCGGAATCTCTCCTGTTAAAACAGAAATCAGAATAGAATATAAACAAAATGCCTTTTAATGGACATACCGGAGTAGTTTGAAGCCATACAGATTTCTTGGGTTTGTTGTGGCTATTCAACCACCAAGAATAAGTTGTAGCTCTACCTCCGTCTTTAGCAAGGGAAAATTTTGATCACCTTATACTTGATCTTCAAAACAGGTTAAGCAAGATTTCTTGGGTTTGTTGTGGCTATTCAACCACCAAGAATAAGTTGTAGCTCTACCTACATTTTTAGCAAGGGAAAATATTGATCACCATATACTTTCAAAACTGGTTAAGAAAGAGATGAAAGGGAAAATCTCCACCTTAAAATTGATCATCAAACCTGGTCAAAAAGCAGTTTAGCAAGGGAAAATTTTGATCACCATATACTTTCTCTTCAAAACTGGTTAAGAAAGAGATGAAAGGGAAAATCTCCACCTTAAAATTGATCATCAAACCTGGTCAAAAAGCAGAAGGTAATTCTCTGAAAAAAATTCAGAAATTATGAGATAAATTGATTTTCTGTGAAATGTTCTTTGTCTCTCTTTGTTTTTGGATATTATTATAGCGAATGTTTGGATATGAAATCAGCATAATTTAAAGCTAAACTAGTGCTTGTGCCAGCTATGATGGTTGGGACCAAAATATAAAAATTATTTCAATAAGATATGGATATTTGCATGCTCTATATCTCTAATTACAAATCTACCATCTTAGATCTATCAAGCACGCAGCAGAAGCAAAAGCCTCAATGTGCAAACCCAGAGTTAAAACTTGGTTCCTGTTTCCTAAAAAGTTTAAATAATCATCATTAAGTTTTACTATATTTAATCTAGAGAATACGATAAAAAAATGTAAGAAACGAGGTTAATATCAAAGTCCAAGTTTAACAAGTTGACAACATCTTCCATGTCAAACTGAACAAGATAAACAATAGAAGTCCAATTTAGTTGGGTTGAAAAAGTCGCAAAGATTTTGAATATTGATTCTGGAAACATGTTTGAAATGTCCCTCGCAATTAACAACGGGATCTTAGAATAAAATCATGCACATTGCTTTACTATAAAAATATTCTCTGATTAGAGAAGAAATTTGAGAAATGGTTTCGAACTTGTAGCAGCCCTTAAGCAAGGGAAGTTTTTGGAACTATTCCTTGTGAAGAGAAATATGCATAGGGAAGTATCAATTCTATTTACAGGCCTCTCATTTTATTTTCTGGAAGTTAAAAGGATCAGATTTCAGCTGAGTAATTTTTCCCCAGTTCGGGGAATAAGGTGTTTCCTGCAGTTTGGAGGATCTCATAATTTGGGTATTTTAGTTGTTTTGGATTGGAGGTTGGACAATTTTTCACCAGGTGCCAGTTTTCGGCATTGTCGAAGGTCACTCGTGGTCTCATTTCTCATTGGCGACACCGCCAGGTATTCGGCATGGATTTCTTTTAGGCTGAGATGAGATTATCGATAGCAATGGGCGTTTTGGATGTGCTCAACTGATTTGGTGGCATTGCAGGAATCTACGGAAGGGGTGTATAGTTATGTAAAAATGTTCTTTCAACTTCAACAAATAGAGGAATTTTTTTACACTACGTTCTAGTACCCACGTCAGAAAATATAGGTTATTTACCTACATAATACTATGAAATTAAAATTAAAATGAAAGAGTATTGTCAAGTTGAAAAAAGACAACATTAATTTAAAAAAATAATTTTCTTTATTAATTTATTGAATATTTAAATAAAAAATCTAAAAATCATATGGGCTATAACCCTTACATTTATGGATCATTATCTTCTTCAATTATAATGTTAAATCATTTAACATAATCATCATTTTCTTATGTTAAGTCAATGAAGTTGGGAATTACAAATCATGAAGAATATATAGAGCTGAAAAGTCAAATCTTCAACTTACACAAGTATTGGAAAGATGGAAACTTCATAATATGCCTAATATGAATTTCAAGTACAAACTACAGCCTTTTTGCAAGGTTAGTTCACTCCACTAGCACTCCAAAACCCTAGATATGGAAAACTAAGGAGACCCTAATTGAGCCAAGCAAATCCAAGAAGCATGAGTCACTTGAGTAAGTCCCCAAGGCAAGACATCTCCTCTTCACTTCTCCAAGTACAAACTAGGGTTTCATCTAAAAAACCTGACCTCAAAAACTCCAAGGGATGAAACCCTAACCTAAAACAATATGAAGAAATCATAGCAACTCCGAGAGAGAGAGAGAGAGAGAGAGAGAGAGAGAGAGCAAGTACGTAAGAGGATAAAATACAGAGACAATGATTAGTGTTCCTCACTTGATCACATCTCTAACACAAAAGTGATAAGCATAAATGAGCTATAATGTTATGTTTATCATCTCCAATATCTTCTTTTCTTCATGAGAGTAAATCCTAGTCACAAGAGAAAACTCCAATAAATATGTCCTCATCCCAAGTATAACTTCACCTAAGGTTTCCTCATGAACCCTAGAAAATCACTCCAACTAGATGATTACATAGAGAACAGTATTATTATGATGAATGGTGATTCTTCTTCCTCTATATATTTGAGAGCTAAAGGTAAGGCACCAATGTCGATATGGTTCAATGCCCTTGCAAGCAACCTACAATATCAAATGCAAGGTCACACATGTGGAATACTACTCTCCAATCATACAGATGTCAAGATCCAAGGTGATGTAGCTACACAATATGTGTCCACACTCCTCTCCCACAATCCTACAAGAACTCCATCACTCCTCCTAAATTATGTACTCCACTACATCCACTCTCACTCGACTTTCACTCTAGCAACCTAGGCATTTCTAAGCCAACTCCAAGGGTCCACATTGAAATCCACCCTAACCATGTTGTGTAGGACCTAATTCCTCCAAGATGAAAAATTTCCCTCCTCCTAAGTAGGGCACTATCCAAGCAAGCAACCATCTAAATGTGGCAATAATGAAGGACTTCACCAAAGTTGGCTACAAAACTCCAACACCCTAGAGAAGAATGCCAAGTAAGCACCTAATTAAAGTCAAACAATGAATAAGCCATCTCCAATGTGCAAATCCATCATGTACCATCTTCAATGTGTAAATCCATCTCAAACCATTTAAGGATTGTACATACACCATGTACCCCAAATCTCTAAAAACACCCAAAACAAGCATAGAGTAAACATTTACCAAAACCAAGCATTAACACTTCAAACAAATGTGTACAAAGTTATGACCATTGGCAACCTCAAGAACCATAAGCTAATTACTGTCCTTGGTGTCTATATGCACAACATATACAACCATAGTGTTTCAATAGCAACCCACAAGCCAGTAGAGGAAGTCCCTTCAGATTTAGAGAAATGCATCAAATCAGAATTAGATCTAAATGACCCAATAATAATTAATAGCCTAAAAATTGGATTTGCATAGACAGGAGGATGTCCGTTATATTATTAAAAACAGCCATCATTACTTCAAACAAACAAATGTACACAAGTCAAAACAAACACACCCATTCACAACCTTACAAATGGAAAGCTAATTACAGTCCCATGTTTCTTTTTGCATAGCATATCCAGCAACGTTATTAGGATTTTAAATTGTACACAGCTTGATTCGGTTGCTACCCACTACCGACCAAACAAAACCGACTTCAAATTTATCAGAAAACAAAATTTGGACTTATTCTAGATGCTCCAAAAATAATCAACAACTTCCATGTGGGGTTTGTAAATTCACAATGGTGTGACTAATTTTACCAAAACAAGGTATTAACACGTCAAATAAATGTCTACAGAGTCATAAAGGAGTCAAGGAGACAGTCATCGACAATTTCAAAAAACACAGGTTAATTACCGTATAACATATACAGCCATGGTATTAGGCCTCTATATTTTTTTAATATTTAATGCGATTGCGACCGACCAGCCAATTGAGGAACTGTACTTCAGATTTATCAGAATTGCAGAATTCGGACTTAACTCTCCCCCAACAATTAATAGCTTAAATATGAGGTTTGCAGAAATAGAATGATCTGAGTTATTTTGCCAAAACAAAAACGAAACAATGATACTTCAAACACATGTACACACAGTGATATCATAACATCATTGACAACTCAAGAACCGCAAGCTAATTAAAATCCCATGTTCCTATATGCATAGCGTATCTAGCCAAGGTGTTAGGAATCTCTCTGTGGAAAAAGGTAGTAGGATTTATATACAATTTGATATAATTGCTAGCCACTAGATAAACACAACTTCAGATTTATAATAAGAATGAATTTGGACCCAATTGTAGATGTCCTCACAACATTCACATGCTTCAATGTCGTGTTTATAAAATTATACTGATGTCAATAATTTTACCAAAACCAGCCATTAATAGTTAATACTTCAGCTATTTTAACAAAGACAGCCATTGATAACCTTTAAAACCACGGTCTAATTGTTCCATGGTTATTTATGCATAGTATATCCAACCATAATCTCGGGAAAGTATCTCTATGTTCTATATAATTTGCTACCCATATGCCACTAAATAAGATAATGTAATTTTGTCAATGTTAAACAAATGACCAAAATGTCAATCAATGGTATTAGCAAGTACAATGGGATTAGTAAGTACAATCAGTGATAACGATCTGTAGAATATCCCTAGGCTACCTCAAAAGCATAAGACAATATAAAATCCGTCTCAGATTTATTAGAAGGAAACATTTGGACTCAAATATAGATGTCCTGCAACAATCAACAGCATCAATGGAGCTTGCAAAAATAGGATCGTGTGACTTTCTACACCAAAATCGGCCCTTTAAAATTCAAACAGGTGTATATATATACAGTGATAGCCGATAAAACTGTTAACACAAGAATTAGCATAGCCGGTAACACAGCCACAACAACCATTGATAAACAACAGATACGGACAAAAATCTTCACAAAACTAAATGATCCAGCAGGGTTCCATTCAAGCCCTACCTGAGGCTAGATTGGTATATTATCCCCACGACTTCTGTGGGTTGTTGAGAAGCCACAATGGACTGAATCAGCAACAGAAAAGTTGTCAAGTACGCCCACAAAGGAAAACACCATCGCCACGATGGCCGCCATAGGCATCATCATTATACCAATCATAAATGCAACTGAACCAACCAACATGAGAATCGAAGCAATCCCAAACAATAACCAAGTGAGCCCCACAGGGCTCCACTGTGTTCTTAGTGAAGATAAATTTGTTGATGTGGGGTAATCCAAAATGGAAAATAATAGCAGCCCAATATGTCTAAACAGGTCATCTGCCTGGTGGGGTTGTCGACGCTACTGCAGTACTCTCTCTCTTTGCTTCTCCAATGCGCATAAACGCGATGCCTTTCTTTTTTGCAGTTAGGTCTCTTTGAAAGAATTTCATGATAAATGCTTGATAAAATGCATTGTGCTTAATTATTCTCTCTGTGTTATTCTCTAATTTGCATAACCTAATTTGCTTAGGCTAGCTTATTTATTTTGCTTACAAGTTAGTTGATTTATTTTGTGTTGAAAAACATGATTTCAATGTGAATATTAACTTAAGGGGTGATTATACAACAACAATAACAATGGTACTTATTTTTTTTAATCTTCCATGACAATGAATAGATTTGGGTATATCCTAATTTATTTATAATACAGACGCTTTGGGTCTACCACAATTAAGGGAGGGCTGATTGTCAATGCATTTGTGCGTGCGTGGAACTTTCCCACACTACCGAATCATGACTACAGCCACCAAAAATGCATTATAATTTTTTTTAAAGAAAGCACAGGAAGGTATTAAGTTAATGATATACTATTTCTTTTGGATTTCAACTGTTGTGAAAGCTCATTTTGGAATCTGTATCCGGAGATTAAATATTAAGTAGTTCTTCAGATGTCAATATATATTTATGTTGATACATTTCCTCTCCAGAATAATTTCTTTTTAATTAGAAATCTAGATTTTGTGATCAAAATTTGGAGAGGTGAGTAAAACTTCGAGAGGTAAGGTGGTATAATTTCATTGCATATTTAAATTCACTTGTTTATTTATTAGGGTTGAAATTGTTTATCTTTTCATATTTGAATATCCAGCAACCGAGGTACTGGAGCTGCCAGGTAACGCGACCGGAGACATTAAGAAGCCCAGAACAATTCCTTGTCGCATACAGTTGGCTTTTAGAAATGATGAGGATCTGAGCAAGATATTGGGCACTGTTGCAATAGTTCATGGCAGTGTCATGTCAAATATCCATAACATACTGCTTCCTAAAAAGGTTGCGGATCCTCCATGTCTGGAAAGGGCGGCGAGGAGAGCTAATGGCCGGGAAAATTTCTCCAAGCCTTTTGTATGTTTAGAAAATTATTTAATTTTTAATTCGATTGCCAACCTTAATTTTTTTAAAAATAAAAATATGTTTTAAAAGTAATAGTGTAAATGAATGGATTTTATTTTTTTAGATTACAAAAGCCAAATATAGATATAATAATTAATTTTATTATTTTTAATTATAATTATTTTAAAGTAATTAATTAAATTTATTAAGGGAAATTGGTTTTTTAATTAATTAAAAAAATTAATAATAAGTGAAGATGAAGAGAAAATTAAAAACTAATAGAAGTTATAATATTAAGTTAATTTCTCATAATAGGAAAACATGAAATTGGAACATAAATGTTTTAAGTATTTTTATTCTAGAGCAAGGGTAAAAGTATTATCTTGAATTTTCCATCCAAAGAGAATTTGTTGTATAATCAATGTTGGATATCTCTAAATATTTGGGAGATTTTAAAAGATAAAAGATCAATAAGATGTTCATGTTTTAAACAATGTTACTATAATGTTAATATTAGGGTTTATGATATTAATTCTAGAGTTTATAATTCTCAAATATGGTCAAGCATTGTCTAACGTCATATTGTGACAAATATTGTCTCAATATGGTAATAAACCATGGGAAATCATGTTTATTTTAGGGTTTCTATACCTAGGGTTTATAATTTTTATCCCTTGGGTTCATCAATCCAAATGTTCATATTCCTAGGGTTTAATATTATCCACTTAATTTTATACCCCATTATGTTTTTAGTATTAATCCCTAGTGTTTATTATTCCCTTTGGCTTATAATATCAATCATGGTTGACCATGTTTTATAAATTCAATCATGGTCAACTATTGTCAACCATATTTTATAAGATCAATCATGATCAATCATGGTCCAACATCATATTTTGACAAATATTGTCTCAATATGAAAATCAATGATTGTCTCAACCATGGTCCAATGTCGCATAATGACAAAGATTGTCTCAATATGATAATCATGGTCAACCATGATCAATCATGGTCAAACTTGGCAACCATGTTCTCTTAGGGTTTATATGTCTTGGGTTTATAATATTAGTCCCTTGGGGTTCACAATCCCTTGCGGTTTTAGTGTTAATCCTTTGGGTTTATAATATGAGTAATGGTAAATCATGGCCAACCATAGCGAATCATGGTCAACCATGGTCGATCATAACCAACCACGGTCAACCATCGTCGAATACCGCATTGTGACAATGGATGTCTCAATGTGGTCAACCATGGACTAATGTTACATGGTGAAAAAGATTCTCTCGATGTGAAAATAAATCATTGTGAAGCATGACCAACGATGGTCCAATGTTGCATCTTGACAAGGATTGTCTTAATATGGAAATCAACCATCATCGACCATGGTCAACCATGTTTATTTTAGGGTTTATAATATTTATCTTAGGGTTTATATACCTCGAGTTTATAATTTTTATCCCTTAGGTTATTATTCTCTTAGGTTTTAGTATTAATCCCTTGGATTTAGTATTCCCTTCGGTTTATAATATCAATGCCTTGGGTTTATTATTCCCTCGGGTTTATAATATCAATCATGGGAAAACATGGTCAATCATAGCCAACCATGGTTGAATGTCACATTGTGACAATGATTGTCTCAATATGAAAATCAACCATGGTCAACCATAGTTCAACATTACTTTGGGAATTATTATCTCGATATGAAAATCAATCATGGTCAACCATGGCCCAGCGTCGCACTGTGAGAAATATTGTCACAATATGGAAACTAGTCAGGCTCAACCATGGTCAACCATGTTTATTTTAGGGTTTATAATATTTATGTTAGCATTTATATACCTTGGGTTTATAATTTATGTTTCATTAACAAAGATTGTCTTAATATGATAATCATCGTCAACCATAACAACCATGGTCAATCATGGTCAACCTTGATCAACGATACTCAACCATGTTTCATAAAATCAAAATAAGCAATCCATGGTCAATCATGGTCAACCATGGTTGAACGTCATATTGTCACACATATTGTTGATATGAACACCAACAATGGTCAACCATGATCAACCATTGTCAAATGTCACATTTTGACAAGGATTGTCTCAATATGAAAATCAACAATGATCACATTTTAGTGTTTATAATATTTAAATTATGCTTTATATACCTTGGGTTTATAATATTTGTCCCTTAGATTTAATATTGTCCCCTTGAGTACATAATCCCTTGGGGTTTTAATATTAAGCCCTTAGGTTTATTATTCCCTTGGGTTTATAATATCAATCTCTTGGGTTTATAATATCAATCATGGTCAACCATGGTTAGTCATGGTCGAACAATGCATTGTCACAAATATTGTGTTGATATAAAAATTGATGATGGTTAAGCATGGTCATCCATGGTTGAATGTCGCATTGTGACAAGGATTGTCTCAATCTGAAAATAAGCCATGGTCAACCATTGTCGACGATGTTTATTTTAGTGTTTATAATATTTACCTTAGGCCTTATATACATTGGGTTTATAATATTTGTCCCTTGGGTTTTTAGTATTTATCCCTTGATCCGGATTTAAACAAGAACGCAATAAAATATAGAGATAAACATATAAAAAAGGATGCGGCGGAAAAAATGCTTCATTTCATTAATGGAAAATACCGAAATATGCTTACAACCAGAAATGGAAATAAACCAGCTAGGGCGATGGTAGCTTATCTCTGAGAAGAGATGTGGCAACTACATGCCTCTGAACTATTCTGAACTGTGTTACAATGAGGCTCGAAGGCCTATTTATTGTTGAGAAACAATGGAAAACGCTTCACATTCCAAAACCTAACCCTAGAAGATGAAACGCCAAATTGTGGGCCCCGTTTTGGGTAAATTGGTACATCAATTTCCCGGGGTAGTAACTTTGGCATACGATCTTCGTTTGGCATGTATGATAGCTCGTTAGAAATATCTATCCAAGAACTACCACTTTGGGAAGGGAAGCATTGGTCCATGGGCCCATGTTGCCCCCAAATTTCCCAAAAAACGTCGTTTAGGGCCTCAAAACGGCTCGGGAAGTTTAGGACCCGAAAAACTGCTAAAAATAGTAAATTGTGTTACAATTATGGAAACTGGAAAAGCTGAAAGAGACAGTTGTGGGGGTCCAAATGGGATAGGTGGGTGGTCATGAACATCCACCTGGATCATTCCTCCCCCCTTAGGAAGCAATGGTCCCCATTGCGTTGAGTTCCTCCCTGAGATGAGGAAGCGTCTGCAGCGCTGGGTCTCTGGTGAGCTGTTGTACAATCTATGATGTGTCCAGTAATGGTGGGAAGCGTGGTCGACAATGGTCAACATTGAACACTTGGTGCAGGGGAAGGAGTGGAGAAGTGTTATGCTTCAGAGCATTGTTGCCCAAAGCCTTGGTACTAGTGTAAGGACCATGTTGGAGTGGTCGGAGCTTCTGATGGGCTCTTGTAAGGCATTCTTTCTACAGATGTAACCAAACTTTGTCTCCCACTTGAAACTTATGTGGTACCCCTGTGGGTGAGGAGAATTTCTTCTTTTTGTTCTGTCATGACCGTATCCCTTTGCTGCTACTGCTGCTACGTGGAGGAACCCTCTGCGGGGGTCATGGATGTAGCAACGATCTCCCCCTTACTTTGGGAGGGAACCAGATGGAAAATAAATTTACTAGTCTGTGATATGAGCTTGCTGCCTTTCTTAGCAGTGATCAAAGAGGTGACAGTAGGTGGGGCTACCTCTGGTATCATGTATAATGAATTACTCAAAGAAATAATGATAGCATGAGGCCTTGACTCATACACAACATGTCGCCTCCACAAGTATGGCTGGCATAATAATACATCACAAACATCCATAGGTGTAACATCACACAATACCTCGTCTGTGAATGGTTTGATGTTGTAGGGAAGGCGGCACTGTTGGTGAACTTTGAGATCTCGTCCTTCATGAAGCCACTCGATACTGTACGGCTGCGGGTGTGGTGTAGTCGGTAGGCCCAACCGCTTCACAACCTCTGCTGAAATAAGGTTCTTTTCGCTGTCACTGTCGACAATGAATTGTAGCAGCAAACCCTTCACCCACACCTGTGAGTGGAAAAGATGTTCCCCCTCCTCTGGCTCTTCGGGCTCATTCTTCTGGATCTTGGTAGTGGCAACAGTGGCGCTGGGATCTGCATCAATGATATGCTTTCCTTTGCCATTCCCCTTGTCAGGTTCTGGCTCAGGGTCAGAACATGTATCTAATTCAGAAGCCTTCAACTCAGCCAGCAGTGACTGCTTGGTCCGACACTCACTTGTGTCATGAGTGGAACTCTTGTGGAACTCAGACCACTTTCCTGTGTCCTTCTTTAGCTTTGTGGTGTTATTCTTTTCTTGCGGCTTCGATGGGTTGTCTTGGGTCACCCCACCTTGGCTTTGTCCTTTGGGCTTCGAATTTGCAGATCCAAAGTCTTGCTTCTTCTATTTGAAGTTTTGCTCGATTTTGACAGCATATCAGTATGTTGTGCCAAGTGAGGAGATGTTCAAGAACTCCATCTCTTCCTGGATGTATCTGTGTAGGTAGTCGCGGTATTTGAGTACCAGATGTAGCTCAGAATCTTTGATACTCAACTATGTATGAAGGGTATGAAAAATGTTTGTGAACTCTGGCACATCTTGGTCTCGTCCCTACTGCAATGTGGTCCATTTGGTGTATTTATCCTCATAGCTTTTGACAGGGTAGTACTGCTCCTTGATGGCATCTCGGAATGAATCCCAAGTGGGTGCGGCTGAAAATAGTGAGCCTGTGCTTTCATCCTTCTGCTCGTAGTAGGTTTCCCACTAGTCCTTGACGTGGGGGGCTGCTTTGAGAAGATCGAAAACAATCTTTTCCCGACTTGAAAATTCATGAACAGAAAAATACCCTTCTAGTAGATTTAACCATTTATCTACCGCATCTGCGTTTATCTGACCCTTGAATATGGGGATTTCAAAATTAACTTGTACCTTAAAGGGCGTGGCATTTCCAGAGTAGCTGTTGGAAGCCAATGCGTCACCTCTGGGTAGTCGCTGAAGGATCTGCACAAGGCTATCCATCATCGCGTTCCTTTGCCGCTTGAGGGCTTCTTTGAGCAAGATATGATAGGATGTCCTGCCCCCTTGTCTTTCTTCTCATCTGCCATGGGAGGTCGTCATGATTTACAAGGCTGGTCTTGCAAAGGTTCGACTAGTTCAAACCCTAACTCCTTATATCCCGACCTTGTTGGGGACATGCAAAGAAAAACAGAGAAAAAGAAGACCGCTCTGATACCACTAATCCGAATTTAAACAAGAATGCAATAAAATACATTTCATTAACGGAAAATACCAAAATATGCTTACAACCAGAAATGGAAATAAACCAGCTAGGGCGATGGTAGCTTATCTCTTAGAAGAGATGTGGTGGCTACATGCCTCTGAACTGTTCTGAATTGTGTTACAATGAGGCTTGAAGGCCTATATATTGTTGGGAAACAATGGAAAGCCCTTCACATTCCAAACCCTAACCCTAGAAGATGGAACGCCAAATTGTGGGCCCCGTTTTGGGTAAATTGGTACATCAATTTCCCGGGGTTGTAACTTTGGCATACGATCTTCGTTTGACGCGTATGATAGCTCATTCGAAAGATCTATCTAAGAACTACCACTTTGGGAAGGGCAACATCGGTCCATCGACCCATGTTGCCCCCAGATTTCCCAAAAAACGTCGTTTAGGGCCTCAAAACGGCTCTAGAAGTTCATGACCTGAAAAAGCTATTAAAAATAGTAAATTGTGCTACAATTATGGAAACTGAAAAAGCTGAAAGAGACAGTTGTGGGGGTCCAAATGGGATAGGTGGGTGGCCACCAACATCCACCTGGATCATCCCTAGGGTATATTATTCCATTGGGTTTATAATATCAATCATTGTCAACGATGTTTACTATATTTTAGGGTTTATAATATTTATCTTAGGGTTTATATACCTTAGGCTTTTAATATTAATCCCTAGGATTTATTATTATCTTTGGTTTATAATATAGATCATGATGAACCATGGTCCAACATTGAATTGTCACAGATATTGTCTCAATATGAGAATCAATCATCGTCAACCATCGTCCAATGTCACATTGTGACAAATATTTTATCGATTTGAAAGTTATTCATGGTCAAGCATGGTCAAGCATGGTTGAATGTCACATTGTGATAATGATTTCCTCAATATGAAAATCAACCATAATCATGCATGGTCAAAAATGGTTATTTTAGTGTTTATAATCAATAATTGTCTAAAAAATGGTCAATTATGGTCCAATGTCACATTGTGAAAAGGATTGTCTCAATATGAAAATCAACCATGGTGAACCATGTTTATTTTAGTGTTTATAATATTTAATTTAGGTTTTAGATACCCTGGGTTTATAATATTAGTCCATTGGGTTTAATATTATTCAACCATGCTCAACCATGGTTAATCATGTTTTATAAAATCCATCGTGGTCAGCCATGGTCCAACGTCGCATTATGACAAAGTTTTTATCTATATGAAAATCAATAATTTTCTAAACCATGATCCAACATCGTATTATGACAAATATTGTCTCAATATGATAATCATCGTCAACCATGGTATAACATCACATTGTCACAAAATTGTGTTGCTATGAAAATCAACCATGGTTAAGCATGGTCAATCATTGTCCAATATCGCATTGTGACAAGGATTATCTCAATATGAAAATAAGCCATGGTGAATCATTGTCAACCATGTTTATCTTAGAGTTTATAATATTTATATTAGGGTTTATATACCTTTAGTTTATAATAATAGTCCCTCGGATTTAATATATTCCCTTGGGTTCATAATCCCTTGGGGTTTTAGTATTAATCCCTTAGATTTATTACTCCCTTTGGTTTATAATATCAATCCCTTGGTTTTATTATTCCCTGGGGTCCATAATATCAATCACGGTCAACCATAGTCCAACATCGCATTGTGATATATTGTCTCAATATGAAAATCAATCATGTTCAACCATGGTCCAACGTCACATTGTGACAAGGATTGTCTCAATATGTAAATCAACCATGCTCAATCATAGTCAACCATGTTTATTTTAGAGTTTATAATATTTATCTTAGAGTTTATATACCTTGGGTTTATAATTTACGTCGCATTATGAAAAATATTGTCTCAATATGATAATCATCGTCAACCATGGTAAATTATGGCCAACCTTGATGAACCATGTTTTATAAAATGAAACATGGTCATCCATGGTCAATCATGGCTAACTATGGTCTTAGGCCGCATTGCCACAAAGATTGTGTTGATATGAAAATCACCCATGGTTAAGCATGGTGAGCAATGGTCCAACGTCACATTGTGACAAGGATTATCTCAATATGAAAATCAACCATGGTCAACCATTGTCAATGATGTTTGTTTTAGTGTTTATAATATTTATCTTAAGGTTTATATACTTTGGGTTTATAATATTTATCCCTTTAGATTAATATTATTCCCTTGAGTTCCTAATCCCTTTAGGTTTTAGTATTAATCCCTTTGGTTTATTATTCCCTTGGGCTAATAATATCAATGCCTTGGGTTTATTATTCTATTAGGTTTATAATATTAATCATCATCAACCACGATGGTCAATCATATCCAACCATGGTCAACCATGATTAAATGTCAGATTGTGACTGAGACTGTCTCAATATGAAAATCAACCATGGTCCAACATCGCATTGTAGTAAAAATTGTCTTGATATGAAAACAAATCATGGTGTAGCATGGTCAACCATGGTCCAACATTGCATTGTGACAAGGATTGTCTCAACCATGGTCAACCATGTCTATTTTAGGGTTTATAATATTTATCTTAGAGTTCATATATCCTAGGTTTATAATTTTTGTCCCTAGGGTTTATTATTCCCTTGGGTTTATAATATCATTCCCATGAGTATATATTATTCATCTGGTTTATAATATAAATCTTTGGTTTTAAAATAAATCCATTGGGTTTATAATCATGGTCATCCTCGTTCCAATGTCACATTGTGATAAATATTTTCTCTAAATGAAAACCAACGATGGTCCAATCTCACATTTTTACAAAGATTGTTTGCATATTAAAATCAATCATGGTCAATCATGCTCCAACATCGCATTGTGAAAAATATTGTCTCGATATGAAAATAAATCATGGTTAACCATGAATTTTTTAGGGTTTATAATATTTATATTATGGATTTTATACCTTGAGTTTATTATTATTTCCTTGGGTTTAATATTATTTCCTTGGGTTAATAATAAAAATCCCTTGGGTTTATTAATCTAAGGATTCATATTTGTTTGGTATAATGTTATATATAATTTTTTTATATAGTCCCGTCGGTTATAAAATCTGAGTTTAATAGTAAAAATAAATACTATAAATTATTTAAAACATATTATATTAATTGTTTTAATATAAAAAATTATTAGTTTAGTTAAATAAAAAATAATATAAAAATTAGCTAATTTTAAAACGTTATTAAAAATAAAAAATAATAACAATAAGTAATAATATTTTTATTTGTATTAAAAATATTTATATTATATTAACTTTGTTAATAGATTTTATATTAATTAATAATAAATATTTTATTAAATTAACAATAATAAAATAATACTAATATAAATAATAAAATAATTTATACGCCTTTGGCATATATCAACCACATTTACTAATATAAATGTGGTTGTGCTATTCAATATATGAAATGTGGAAAATCATATGATTTGGGGTATATCAATTATTTTATTAATGAGATTGTATTGATTACATCTTAAAGCATTTCATTTGAGAAGAAATCCCTCCCATGCCACTTGTGCCCTCTTGCATCATCATATCATGTGTTATATGATTTAACTGTCGTCGTTCGTTTGATGATTGTGAAGATTCCTTTGTTACCTTGTGGCCCTTTCACATGCCACTCTTGAAGTTATGTCACGCAGGTCTCCATGCTTCATGGCATAGAATGGGTCTTTAAGCTTCATCGCATGGCTTGGGTCTCTGTGCTTCATGGCAACCATGCATGGAACTTCCTAAGCCTTCACATGACAAGTTATATATGACCAATGGGGATCCAGTCAAAAGATCGTATGGTGGCTTTTGAGTAACGAGGTTGCTTGGAATAAGGTGTGTTTGCAACATACCAAGGATTTATGCATAACTACATCTTTTGAATTTCATTACCAAAGTCCATACCTCCGGGACCTTGGGAGAGTATCACCAAAAGCATAGGAATGTCTCTATGAAGGCGGTGAAGAATTTTGGGTTTATATACATTCTAACTTCTTGTGGGTGGATGCTCCTACTAATTTGCAAATTCTGTAGTTTATTAGTGTAATTTTTCCATTTGTTGTTTATTTAAAGGTGTCTGCAGAAATTTTGAACACAAAGAAGGTATCCAAAGTGCCACACCTGAGGAATCTGAAAAATAAATGTCTGAGCCCAATGAAGATGATAAGAACAATGAAAGTGGGGAGGTGTTTTCGTTTTATGTTTCACATCTTCTATAAACGTGATTATGGTGAACCTATGATTTTCCCATTTCAACTACTGAAAAATGTTTTCTACATTGCTTTCCTCTGGTTCATAGGAAAATTATGAATAACCAAACTCTCTGTAAGAAGAACAAAAAATTTTGGCGCAGGATTATGGTTTTCAAACTTCGACATGATTTTTGTTATAGCTTGAGATCAGAGGATTTTCCAATAGATTTTAACCCAATGTTTCATTGCTAATTTTGTATAGGAGATGATATCAATATGTTTATTGAGATGATTTTGTTTTAGAGAGAGGGGACTTCCTCCATTATGTGGCATATGGTTCTCATTACCAATAATTAGCTCGATTCAGAGCATGACAAGCTTCAGCAAGTGCATCCATCACGTTTTACGGGCCTCCGAGATGTTTATGCCATTAATGCCTAATTATGAGCGCACGATAATCCCCCTCCATGATAGTGAGCTTCAAGTATGATATTAGTCACTTACGGAGAAAGCTTTGTTTGCATCAAGAAATAACTAAATTTGTTTCTTGTCGATATATTTTCTCCTTCCCATATGACTACATATTAAATGAACCATATTTTATATATCGTTAAAGCCGAAATCCTTAAAATTTATAATGGCTAAATTTCATCTCTATTTCAAGATCCATGAGCCGCTTTCTTTGGCATATGCACCATTTTCACACGAAGGGCTGAGAAAAATCCTTGAAGCACAACAGGTGAATGGATTATGGTAATGTCAAGCAACAGATGCCAACCAATATGAAGTTTTTGGAGCCTCTTCTTTTGTGATACCTAGTCAAAGCCTTGGAGTGCTTGTAAGTATACCATCCCTCTTCATTAATGTGGCATTTTCTTAAAATAACTAGTGAAAACTCAACAACTCCATGTCCCAAAATGAAAATTTACATATCCAAAATTCTTAAATCCAAAAAACTACTTGAACCCTTGAATAAAGAAATAAAAGAATAATTACCACCAAAACCCTATAAATTAATTATGGGTTGTATCTTCTTTCTTTATTTCTTCATCCCATTTGATCAATGGGGCCACTAAGGTTCCTTAACATTAGAAGCGAGATATGGTATTGATCAACACATTAAGAAAACCTTATAGTAGCCTCACTGGAGTTCATTCGTGTCAGAGTTGGGGAATGAGGTGACTCTATGGAAATTTCACCACTTACAATATGAGGTGAGCCTACAATCACTTTCGAATTGTGTTTCAATTGATCTCACAATTTTTAATATTGGGAAAGCTAGGAATATTTTGAAGATGTTGGATCCATAAACATTTAGGGGATCTCCCCAGTATGAAGTCCAAATTAGACCTCGCACCATTTTTTGTAGGATTCCTATCTGGTATGACGGTCCAGTTGCCATTTACTTAGAGATTTTCCTTAGCTCTTGTTGTTCAACATATGTGAGTGTTACATTGGTGTCTTCAAAAAGTGAGGTGAGTGTGCCTGGTGAGTGCGTAATGTAACTATGTCTAGTTTCTCTTACTGGAAAAATGGGGAAAGTAAAGTGAGCCTCTAAGTGAAAGGTAATATTACCACTCAAGAAGAGAGACACATGAACCGAAAGGGTTCGTCTAGGATGTAGTGGAATAGTACAAAGCAGATGCGATAGTCATTAAAACCAAAGTACAATGTAAGACCCATCCACCATCCAGTAGAGTAGTCCACAACAGATGTGATGGTCATTATAACCAGTAAACAAGGAAGGTCTACCTAGTATCCTATGGAGCAGTCCACAAGGATGAGACAACAGTGATAACAAATAAAACACATTCCCAACAAGTTAAGTACTAAAACAATTGAAATAGTTCAACTATATTAGTAGATGTGAAATAAACATGAATTACAAATGTTGAAAGAATAGTCTTACAAAAATCTACAAAACATGTATGAAAACATGTTGGCCTTAATAGGCTTCTGTATTAAGACAAATTTCCAAGATACATATGTACACCATACACCACTAACCCCAGTAGTGGGACATTGATGCTACCCCTAGATTCTCAAAGAACTCACTGAAAAGTATCAATTCTTCGTGGGAGGATCCAGGGTGAAACGTCCTTACTCATACAATGGGAGGGATATATATAGCCAAGGGTCATGCTTGACCCTTGTGAATCTTGAACTACCCCCATGACCATTCAACTTCCTATGACTCTTCATATTCTTCTGTGTCCATTAGACTTTCACTTTACATTAAATTTGATTTAAAATAGATATGGCCCATCATAGTGATGTGTCCTTAATAGCTAATGACATAACTTGACATGACACTATTGACATGGACTCGATGGCTATGGTGGAAATGTCAAGTTGTTGTCACTGTTGAGTGATGGGTGTGTTCTTGGATGTGATTTCTTTTATCCAATGCATGGCTTAATGTTGTGGGTTCTTCAATGATATTTGTCTTAAAAAGTGGTTGCATGCATCTGTTCCCTTCGCATGTTCTTGATGAGCTTATTTTTTCCATCCAACTGTAAGTCTTCTAGCATGTTCACTCGTTCTTCATCTCCTTCATCATCTCACCATGATCTAAGAGTGTACCTGTTCCTACAATTCACTCATGACGAGACGACATCAAATTGAAAACCTCCTAGTCTAAGGTGCATGCGTTGTTATCCATGGACTGGGCCCAAGTCGGATGGCAGGCTTGGAAGAGCACTCAGCAACTGCACATTGGGAAGTTCTAGGTGACAGGGAGGGAGACTATTCATTGAGATTGCATAGTGTGTAGCTCAGGCTTGAGTGAGGAACTTCGAAGCTTAGTCTTCATTTTTGGGAAAAAATGTGTAGAGGCCACTATGAGACAAGATTGCATAGTTGAGATCCGTAGTGGTAGCTTCAAGGTGAGACCTTAAGAGGTAGGTCTCTGCAATTTTCTGAGCGAAGAGAGGACAAGGTAGAAGAGGGACCAGATATGACAGTGCTGAATAGTTTCTGGGAGCATTGAGTCCCGATAGAGGGAGGACACTTGGGGACACCTTTGCATAGATATTGGAGGAAAATCAGGCTCAGGTGTCTGCACATAGCGGGGTTCCAATAGGCATGGAAGAGGCTTGATGACTGATCCTGAGAAATGTGTAGTTTAGATCATGCTTGAGGCATCTTCTACATAATTCTAGGAAGGAAAGAAACCTTCTCACCTCTGGGATTGCGTAGTGAAACTGTTTTGGAGGATAGTCTTTGCACACTACATAGTTCCTAGCAACAGATCAACATCATTGAGGGCTGAGACAATGTAGTGCAACTCAATCAAGGTCCGATGAAGCAAGATTGTCTGGTCAGAAGGATTTTTGTGGAAATGAGTAAGTGTGGGAGCCAAGAGAATCTATGAGGAACTTGACATTGTGATCACACACTTAGAATAATTCGATCACACAAAAACATAGACTGCTAGGAAAATAAGACAAAGAATTACCCTGTGTGAGACTGTCTAGATCTAAGAATGACAAGTGTGACACTTGAGATAGACCATAGTATGACCATGATGACACTTGTGCAGTAGTGCTCACAACTTTGAGTGTGAGTGGGACCGATGTTTACATAGCTAGGACAACTCAAATACATGAAGACAAACCTTCGAAATAACCAGTATAGGACCGTAAGCATGATAAAGCAATCAACATGCCAAAAGATGACAGTTGGTCAAACAAGAAAAGGGGTGAAAAGACTCCGAGGGCGATCATGGAATGAGCTCGAGCGTTTGGAACCATAAATGAAAAACTAAGGAAGGCACTAAAATTTTGGTGCAAGCCAAAATTTTGGAGGGTGTTGCAGCCGCGACAACACTTGGTGATATACTGGTTGAATACAAGCTTCTTTGTTTTGGTTCATTTTTAGTGTAGGGCCTTGGTTATTCAAGGAGTATTGATTCAATGTGAAGATTACTTTGGTTTCCACACTTACCCCATGGGGAGACATGGTTCGTTGTTTACCTTCTCAGTTGATCACAACACAAGATTCAACCAGATCATAGTGTTTCAAATTAGGAAGGGTAGTTTAATTCGCAAGCTTAAGATTTTCAGAGTATATATTTTCGTCTCTGGTGTTTCCCCACTACTATCAGGCTTGGATAGTACCCCAATAGAGTCCCGTAGGAATACAGTCATTTCTCTACTGCCAGCAAGCCTATATAGTATCGCCGTTGAGTTCCCTACTTCACCTCTCTGCACAGGAAGCCCTTCTATTCTTTCGCCTTTTTTATTTTTTAAAGAGAATTGTGCATAGGCAATTATTTATTTTTGGGTTGCAAGAGGGGTCATGACTTACTGAGAGGAGAAGAGGTTGTTACTTCAGAGAAGCAGATGAATACCTTTGATTCAGGTTTTCCCATTTAGATTTCCCCTTCTTTGTTTCTACTATTTGGATAAGCTTCAAAACACCAAATTAGGAAGCTAAGTCTAGGCATGAGGTTTCCAAAATTGGATAGAGGTTCACGGTTTGACCAAATATCTCCTTACAGATGGATCATATTTTTTTTCATGACTTCATTGGCCAAAAGTTACAACCAAACACAAAGAAGATGGGCATAGGACTAGCCAAGGACTATAGTGTCAGAAGACTCTTTGAACTTTGGCCACACACACATTAAAAAGCCAAAACGCAATGAGGCACAACACTTATTCACATAACAAAAACAACAAAAAGACAAGAAAACAAAACAACAAACAAACAAAAGACTATGTACATAGCACGGGGCCTGGCCCTGGATCTCATTGAAAAATATCATTTTAAGTCTTGTTCATTGATAGGGAGAGAGACAATCTTCATGTCAAGTGATTAAAGATGACACATATGTTAACCAAGCTTCTCGTGGAGTATAAAAGGACCAATCCATAGGGATTGAAACTTCATGTGCTTGCCTTTGTCCTCATGGGCTTTATCCCACTTTAAGACTAAGTCACCCACACTGAAGCTAGTACTCCCTACAGAATTTTTGTTAAACCATCTCTCGATACAATTCTAGTGGAGTGAAATTTTTTCTTTTCTATTTCATCTGTTCTTCCTATAACTTGTGCAATGTGTCCATCCTATGATGAACTAAAAGAAACGACTTACCTTGGGATTCTTGGGACAACTGAGGAGAAGGAAAGTAAATGTTCGGTGGGTGGGTGGGTTCCTCTCCATATACCAAACAGTAAGGGGAAGTATTTAGAGCAGGCTTAGGTGTGACTCACTCTACCCATAAAGCATTTGCCAAAGTAGAGTGTGAGTTTCATTGCTCAGAGTAAATGGTCTTGTTGTTGATGAAAATGGGGTTCTTTCTTATGTATTCGGCAAGGCTACTTCCCCGTGGATAGTATTTAGTATAATTCTTAAAAATAGTACCATTTTCCATTGCAAAGTCATAAATATTTAATATAGAAAAGTATGTTGCATTGCCAAAAACAAGTAACGTAGGAATGCCAAACTGGGAGATGACGCTTTGTTGTAGGAAGTTGATGACCTCCTTCTCATTCACTTGTTTTAGCAAAATTTCCCCTATCCATCATGTGAAATAATGTATAGTATTCAGAATATAGTGGTGTTGATTTCATTAATGTGGGAAAATATCCCCAATGATATCCAAGCCCCACTATTCGAATAGTTCTTCCACTGCAACAAGCTGCAACAAGGCTGCTAACCTTCAGTCTGTGTCAGCACACCTCTGATAGACCAGACACTTGCGGGCATAAGCATGTGCATCCTTGAATAATGTAGGCTAGTAGAAACCATACCACATAACCTTGTGTGATGTGGTGTTACCTGCGAAGTCTCCTTCAGCTGGTCCATCGTGGAGATCACGTAAAAAAAGTTGTGAATCTTGTGCCTCTAGGCAACTGAGCAAGATACCATTATGGTGCTTTCTGTAAAGCACCCTATTCATGAGATGGTATGATAAATATTTCAATCAGAGTTCCCTCTTCTACCACATATAATAATGTAGGGAATGATGTTGTGCTCAGGGTATTGGCACACTTCTACATACCAAGGGTTTCTGTGCGAAGTGGGGGGGGCTTGCTCAACATTGTACATTTGTATTTCTTGCTCCCAGCATGTGATCTCTTCTTCTTCCTCTTGTCTATGAACCTCTTCTACTGCTAGTTTGAAAAGACTGTGACCCTTGATAGTATGAACTTGTTTGATGTCAAGATCACACTCTTGTTGTCCTCTCATCTACTTTTCCCTTCTCTCACCCAACTCTTTCTAAACAAGCATTGATCTCATTAAAGACAATGTAATGGATTTTTAACATGTAGGGCCTAAAATGCTTCACCATATTGTACACTGCATAAGCTTTTCTGTTCACAGTGGGATACTTGAGTTCTAGTTTGTGTAGGCTCACACTCATGAAGGAGACGGGTCACTCATTGTTTAACTCATCCTTTTGAGTGAGCATCACATCGAGTGAATTGTCGGAGGAAAAAGTGTAGGGAAAGAAATATCTGTTGAAGTTTTGGATGTATAGTGTTGGTTCCTCTATTATTTTGTTGATATGGATGAACGTGTCCATTTCCCTCTTTCCCCAACTATAAACTGCCTCTTTCTTGATCATCTTCTATATGGTTTTCACAATCTGCACATAATCATAGATGAATTTCCTGAATAAGATGCTCTTCCCTAGGAAAGACTACATAGCTTTCTTGTTCACAGGGTGGGGAATCTGCGTGATGGTTTGAACCCTATCCAGACCTACCTTAATCCCACTTTTGGCCAAGCAAGTTACCCTCGAACACTATGAAGATGCTCTTCGTGGCATTCAAGGGTATCTTGTATTTCTGACATCACTCAAAGATCTTCTTGAGATGGTTCAGGTGGTGTAACCACTATCTTGAGAAGACTATTACATCATCCAGGTATACCACCACACTTTGTCTGATGAGCCCATGGAAGGTGATGTCCATTGCATGCTGAAATGTTGCACCTACATTTACTAACCCAAACAACGTTCTGCAGAAAGAAAACATACCCCACCTAGTATAGAATGTTGTTTTAAGTCTATCTGGCTCTACTAACAGAACCTGGTTGTATCCGGAAAAGTCGTCAAGCAAATAAAACATCTCTGCTCCAAATATTGTCTGTAGTATATGCTCCATGGATTGCACTAGGTAGTTGTACTTATCCAAGCCGTGATTTAGATTACAAAAATCCACACACAAGAAAATCTCCCCAGACGTCTTTTTGACAATGACTAAATTGGACATCCATGTTGAATGTCACTCTTTATAGATGATATGAGAATCCATCAACTTGGTCAATTATTTCTATATTAGGGGCTCAAGTGATGGATGAACCTTCCTCAGCTTCTGCTAAAATGGCTTGGCCCCCTCCTTAATTGGTATGACGTGGTATATTATTCGCGTGTCATATGTCTTGAGACCATTGTATGTGTTACATAGTTATTTATCATTGACCTCATCTCAGTCCCTCCATTGTTTCATACATCAGATAAACATGTCCATATCTTCCCACTCATACAAGAAGATTAAGTAAGTGCTCTCTAATGTTGAAAATTGAACCTTTTTCCCTAATTTTTTGCATCGTCGCAAGTAAACCCTTAAAATGTGTGACGGTTTCCTATCATGAACTGTATTGTTGCGACGTCGTCATAGGTGTACACATGTTTCCTTCAATGGTGGAATTTTAGGGCTCGGTACAGGTCTTCCAGATGTTTATTGCGATGATTGGTCCAAACACATTGCTCCCTTGCGATGTCATCGCTAAGCCATAGTTCATGACCTGTGACCATCCAGATTAGGCAAATTAGTTCAAACAGTCGGCCTTCTGGGTGATTCTAGAGCTAGTTGTTGGGTCAGATCCATTCGCCTTTCGTCATTTGGGATGGTAGTTCCATCTTTTATGAAACCTCCCTTGAGGATAAGCTCCCTCTCCCTCATTTCTTGGAGGCTCCTCCTCCTATAAAATCACTCAGTATTGCTATGATCATCTAGTTCCTAGTTACCGGTTGCTAGTTGGATTGAAGCAGATTAGATAGCTTTGGTGTGAGTTTGACAAGTGTGGAATTGCTGATAGTTTGGTAAGAGATTGTGGAGTTCCTTAACCTTTCATTAGAGTTTGTGAGTGAGAGAGAGAGAGATTACCCATTTGGGAGACCCATCCTTAAGAGTGAATGCATAAAGGAACATACCGGCTGGACCCTCTAAGAAGGCTTGCGACGTCAAGGCTTGGTTGTAAGCTTTGCTCTTGATTTATTTTAATATAATCAATAGCGATTTCCTATATTTTGTGTAAAATTTACTTGGTAGCTTATAATTCCTTGACTTTATAAGTGAATAGATCATTGTTGTTCTTAGTTACATGCTTTGTTGTTTTCTTATGGTGTTTCAGATCAATCTCTCATTAAGGAGAAGGAAACATAAGCTAGAGCAGTGCAACAAAAGGTTTACCAAACACCAATTTTGAGGTACCCTCCAACGATGACTATTTAAGGGAATCGATTGTTGTTTTGTTTTGCTTTGACTAGACCCATTCTAGGACTAGAGGGGTTGCCTCTATATATAGAGGGAACACTTTTCTACTTCACAAATTGGTGACTCCACTGGGGAGTCCTTCATATGTTTTCTTCTTGTTTAATCTTGGTTTGTCTTTCGATTTATTGTCTCTTGGATTTTGGTGTTGCACCTTCAGTTTTTTGGATTACTTGGGTCAATCTAGGAATTCCCATTATTGTTTGGAAGGATAGCCTGGTGTTTTTTTAGGTGTTGTCACTTGTCTTTTCCCCTTTTTACACATTTCGCTGAAGATAGCTTAACAGCTACGACGACGTCACCCTCTCCTCTTTAGTAAATCTATGCATCACTGATTACTCGTCATATAGTCGCAAATTTTCCTAAATTCAGACCGTTGTATAAGATAGGTGTACCCTTGCAATGACGTCGCTCAGTTGATCTCTCTACACTTGCAACGATTGGCTTATCATCACAAGTTGTTTGTTATAATATCGTGGCAATTCTTGTGAAAGTTATTTTTATATAGCTTTGCCTCCTGAAACCATCATTATTGCTTACCCCCTGGTGTTTTCTGTCTGTCATTAGCTTGTTTTGATTGCTTTGGTTAAGGATTGTTTCTCTTTGATTTCATTTGAATGAATCTTGTTTTTTTAGCCCCATGACCTAGCTCTTTCAAGTTTTTCCAACCATTTCCCTGGGTTACTTGTCTATCCAAGGTTCATCTGTAACCATCCTATTGATTTGCTTGAGGCTTCTTTTTGCTTGTCTTCTTGCTGATTGATTTTTGGTGTTGATTATATAATTAGTTTCCCCTATTGATTCGATTTCTTCACTACCAAGCATAGATCACAATTGTTTGGATCGATCAGGTTGGCACTTGCTTGTTTGTCTCTTTAAATTCAAAAATAAGAAATCAAGAGATTGCATTCATTTAGTATACAAAAGTGAAAGTATATGTGAATTGAAAGTTTTCATGTTTTGAGAAATTGGAAAGCAAACTTTAAATCATTCATTAGTAGTATCGATGCATTATAGGATTAGTGTGTTGATGCATTGTGTTTATTAGCACTTGCATTAGCTTGTCCTGGTTTTGTGTTCGCTTGGGAATGAACTCTCTACCTTTCTTTAAGTAGGTGTTCATCGAAACAATTAATGCTTTACTCATTCTAGTTGCATCCTAGAGATTTTTGACATACATATGGTAGGGCCTGAAAACTGAAACCTAATTCAAGATCAACTCTAAAATCAACTGAATGAACTTAACAATGCATTGGAACTTAATGCACATTATTTAGAGGTCTAGGCTAGAGACATGCTCCGGCATCATTAAACCTAGTCACTTTTGTTTTCGCTTAAGGTTGGGCGATTCCTCCTTATATGACTCAATAGCTGCTAGTATGGACTTGTGCTCCTCGTATCGTCGAGTATATATCGGGAGACCCCACTAGGTTATCATCCTACATCCATAGGAAGTTGTTTTTGCTGCCTTACGAACCATAATGCATTGAACACAACATTTGGGAAGATTGACTGTCATACGGAAAGTCGTTGGTTATTTCTCTTTCATTTGATCACCAAGGTGTATATGTAGTTTTACTGTTTATCTGGTAAACCTTTTGCATAGTTCTCCAGAGTAGTCACTTTCATTCCTTGTTGACTCCTTAAAAGAAAAGGATCATCTGAGCACTTGTCCTTTCAGGCTCATTAAATATTCGAAGGCAACTAGAGTCATATTTTGTCCTTTTCTCGGCTCTTTAAAAATGGAAAGGTCAAGTTTTGTTCCTGTGTCATAAAATTTATTCGACCACATTCACATTTTCCTTGTTAAATATTTGTTGTGTTTCAGTTTGCATAGGACTGCTTTCCATGTTCATTTATCTTTTCCTAGGACTTTTAAGTTAAATCATCCTAGAAGAATCACCAATCCCATCTCCCATACCAGGTGACCAAGGCTTTGCATCTTCTGTCACTTCTAAGGTACTGGTGATTAGTGATACCCTTCCTATTATTCCAAGTGTTCAACCGCTTAACTCTTGTGCCCCAGAAGAGGAGTTGTATGACATCAATTGGAACCCTATTTGGGAGCCTTTCAAAGAGGACTACCCCATTACTCCTCCTAGTGTTTTGGTTCTGATGTCTTCTTCTGACATGGATGAGACAAACCCTGTCTCTAGTGAAGAAACCTTTATGGCAAGTGGAGAAATCCCTATACCTATGGAAACCTCACCCTTTTGTGTTACCCCTCTTGGCATCACTTTGCCTTTACACTACCAAGTTTTGGAAAATATCATAGGTTCTTGGTCTCCCCTTACGAGTTCCATGTGGTCCCGTACTATAGCTCCAACCTCAGAACCTTTTATACCCCAGGTTCACAATGTGACTGTCACATCCATCCTGACTATACCTACTATTTGTGTGGCTTCTTCAGCTCCCGCTATTAGAGATGTCACTGTCTCCTCAGTGGTCACCACTATTGCTGGACCTTCAATTGGTCCTATAAGGGGTGGTCCTTTGGCGTCGGCATCTGGAGTTGTTAATCCCACCAATAGTGTTCCACCTTCTTCCAATTCCATTCCAGTAGGGTGGATGTATGACTAGTACATGCATGCTTTTCGATCTAACTCTGCAGAATTCATTTCATTATTATGATCCTAGAGGAGCTTATATTTATCACACTAGATTCATCCCATCTCAGCCTATGGCTGACGTTTCAATCTCGTTAATTTTTGCTTGGGGCCCTACTAGTTATCATGGTGGCCAAGCACAACCTTCGGATTTTCAAGGTCCACCCTATCAAGGTCAGTCGTCTTATGGGTAGCTGTATGAAGGGAAACCTTATCTAGGGCAACCCACTGGTCCACAAATCTAACCCTTACAGGGACAAACTTCAACCTTCACTAATTCCTCTTTTACTTACTTTGGGTAGCCTTTTGGTCAACCAGGTCAACCTTACATCCAACAAGGCCAACCTGGGGCCTAGCAAGTTCACCCCTCTAGACAAGTAGGTTAGCCTCTAATCCAGCAAGGCTAATCTACTATCTAGCTTGGTCAACCCTCTAGACAGGTAGGCCAACCTCAAACTCAATAAGACCAACCTACTGTTTAGCCAGCTCAGCCCTCTAGTCAGGCAAGCCAGCCTTCGGTTCCATAACGTCAACCCATTACCCAGCAAGCTCAACCTTCTCGTCAAATGGGTTGACCTTAGTCTCAACCAGGCAAACGTTCTAGCCAGATGGGTCAGCCTCAATTTTCGCAAGGACTCCCGTCTGGTCCCACTCAACCAGGCACTCAAATGTTAATTATTTCTCAAGCTCCACTTGGTTACCAGACCTAGTCTGGACTCAAAACCAAACCTTCTTATAAAATGAAACCTAGACCCCAAGCACAGCTTGGAGCTCAGCCACCATATGGTTTTCAAAACTTTCAACAGCCCCAAGAGCAACCTCAAACTACCCCATATCAAAATTATCAAGAATTGCAGGTCAATCCTTATCAGAATTTTCAGCAGTTGTATGTTGCTCCTGTTGGTCAGGTTGGTAATCAATGCGCTACTGTTGGTCAAAACTTGGGTGAACCTTTTGGTTATTGATGCAGGAGCATCATCTCCAAAAAACACCTTGTATTTTACCTAAGCTAGGGGGTTTCATGTTTTAAAGAAATATTAAAATTTCATGTAAATATTAATATTATTTTGAGTGAGAAATTGTAAATGTGAGATAAATTAGTTTCTAGATTATTTAGAACTAATGAGGGAGCCTAAGCTGGAATTAGTTTCTAAGTTTTAGGTATGAGAATCTATCTTTTTAGGGATGTTGAGAGATTTAGGGATTTGTTGAGATATTAAGGGGATTGAGCATTTAATTAGATCATTTTTTAAAATTGTATAAATAGGAAGGGGTTTGAGAGGAAAATACATTTTTGAGATAGTTTGAGAGTGTGATATTGAGAGAAGGCTTGAACAACCAAGGTTGTAAGCTTAAACAATTGTAAAGGGCCAAATTATTGGAAATCAGGTCTAGGAAAGAATTGTATTGTAAGTATTTTGTGTGTAAATACAGCCTTTGATTATTTACTGTATGTCCAGTATTGAGTTTGCGTGAGATTGGATTCACGTGTTCAATGAATAAAATGAAATTAGGTTGAAATGAATTGGATGCATCTGTGGAATAGAGATTCGATTTTATATTTCACTCTAAAGTTTTATATTAAAAATTAAATTCAGAAGGTGATGAAGATCGAATGCATTAATGAAAGGCCGACTAATGTTATTGACTGTGCTGGAAATGCGAATGATGGAAACGTCTAACATAAAATTAAGCCTAGATTCTCTGTGTGACGAATTGTATTGAAAGCACTGTTCTATGTCAATTAGTGGACCCGTATTATAATTGCTATCTGCAGAAATCGATTAAGTATGTTGATGGAATTTATATCGATCTGCAATTGGTTGGAAGCGCTGAAAAAGGCGTAGAGTTGTGGTTCAAACTCTATTTGAAATCCAATTAAATACAATTTTAAATTGTTGTGAAATACTCTAATTAGAGTGGTAAATTGGCAAAGTAGTTTGCGCAGCAATGAACACAGAGCAAGCATTGAAACTGTGTTGATTAAATTGTGAATCGTTCTGGCTATGTACATGGATCGATATTCCATGGGCACTCGGTTTTGAATGCTAATCTTACATGAATTGATTGTCACAGAAAAAGATTGCTTGCAGAAGCCATAATAAAGTTTAATTATCTGGTCGATGTGGGAAAACAGGGGCGATAAGTCTTCAATTATGGAATCAATTTGTGAAGGGTGCAGATCTGAGTTTAAAATGCAATGATTCAAAAGCAAGTTGTAAGAGGAACAAAGGTAACTTTAATGTGATTTGAATCTATTTCAAAAGGTGTTAAACACTGGGTAGCACAGGTGTAGAAGGCGTTAAACACTGGGCAGCGTGGAGAATTGATGTAATAATTTTCAATTGATATTGTGGAGATGTTGAAACGTGATGCAGATGATGTGAACAAACTTAATGCAGGTAGAGCATTTAATTGGAAAATGTATTTATGTGTTGAGTTTTGAATTAAGGATCAGTGAAAATGTTAAAGGCAGGATGTGTTGTGAAACGGTAACAACACAGCATTGATAACTCTCAACGCAAAACACATATTTATATGGGATTAACCAATTATGTTTTGATAGCATGAACATTGGAAAGGAGGACTTAAAGTCTTCAGTTGATATTGGGGCAAGAATACTATGCCACATCGCTCTTGAGACAGCGTGTACAGGTATGAACAACATCATTCTCTGAATTAAATAAATACGTTAAGAATGTATGGAGACAAATTGAGTTGCTTGGTAAAGTCAACTGTAAATATTGAAATTGAATTGAGACCGTTGGGTACACTGAAAGGGAAGAGGGCGCACATATATTTGGTGCTTTGATTAGTTGAAACATGTAATTTTGTGCATTCAAATGATATTGGTGTTGTTTGCCATGTTCACTTGAGGTTGAAAAGCATAAGTTCATTTTCTTGATTGAATCCAGTCATATCTAAAGGATGATTTTAAATGGAAATAATGAATGAAGTTACTAAAACGAAGTTTGGGGTTGATGAGCTTTTGAATGATTTGAGTCATTGGGTTTTAAATGGAAGGCTTCAAAGGTTATGAATTTGCATGCTAATGAATATTGCATTTGAGATTATTCCATATATGATGGCGTTAATGAAAGTATGAGACCAATGGTGAATGGTTTTGAACCACATGAAAGATAAACTTCCGCATGTAAAATGGTGTAGTTGTGAGTTTGCCAGTAATTGGAGTTATCGATTAAAGTAAAAACTTAGATGCATACAGATATGCACACAGATTAAAGATCCTGGGTAATGCAGGCCCTACCTGCATCAATTTTTGGTATCAGAGCTGGGCTCTATTGAATCGAAAAATGTTTATTTTCTGAATGAGGACAAGAAGGTTTTATTGAAAACTGAAATGTATTTTTAATTGTATGATGAACGATGAAAGGAAGATCAGTTTTAAATTTGATATGCAAACTACACCAGTGAACAGGATTGCAGGGAAAGATCATGCAAGATCTTAAGAGGTGAGATGATTTTTCTGATTTGAAATTTGTGATGAGAGTTTATAGTTGCAGAGAAGATGATGGCAGTGAACCTAGCATTCAGCTAAAGGCTAGATAAGGAGGACAATTGCAGTGTCCTGAAGCAGAAGGTGAGTTGAAGAGATAGCCTAGAGAGGGAGCAGAGGAAAGTTCTCAAGAGGTTCCAGAGGCAGTGAACCAGTACTTACCAAAAGACTAAGTGAGGAGAGCTTAGTGAGGTAAGCGGTGGCAGCAGAAGAGATTGTTGTTGCAGAGGCTAGTGCGACTCATGATGAGTGAGAAACTATAAAGAAGATGATCATGGAGGATTAGAGAAGAGGTTCAGAGGAATGCCACAGAGATGACATGACTGCAGAAGTTCGAGAAAGAGAGATTGCAATAATAAAGGTACAATTGCAGGTATTAGAAGAATGGCTGCAAGAGCAGGAAAACAAAAATAGAGGATGGATCTTTCCACTGAGGGGAAAGAAAGTGAAGTGGCAGAAGCTACAACAGAAAAGAGATCGACATATAAACATGCAGTTAATGGAAGAGCTGAATAAGCTCGAGCAGATGATGGATGTACAGTTGAAGTGTACGCAACTCAGAGCAGCTGAGTTGGAAGAGGAGGTTTCCATTGATCAAATAGAGGAGGAGATCATTGATGATTTCTTGAATTATTGGGCAGATCCAGATCAGCTGGATAATGTGAACTCTTGTGTTTTTATAGCTGACAGTTGTGATGTGATTACAAGTTTTGTTAAAGAGGATGCACAATCTTGTGAAACTGTCATAAGCATGGAAAGGAATCTTTTGGGAGATAAGTACTTTAAAGAAGAAAGCAGTGATACTTTTGCTGTTACATTACAAGAGGAAGTTCATGTGAATGAAGAAGATGATCAGTTGGAAGAGCTGGTATATGAACCGACGATTAAAGTTGTTGAGACTTGTAGTTTTCAATCTGACAAGTTGTGTATGAATGCAGGGACTGTAAGTGATGGTGATGTTATGCTTCAGCAATGTCACAGAGAAATTGCATTGCTAGAATATTTGTTGAAAAATTCGGAGTATGAAAGGGAGATGGTAGAAGAAAGAGTTCAGTACAGTGAACGAGTGCAGAAAGATATCATGGAAGCAGATGATGTGAGAGAAAGATTGGTTGACAGTCTTGATAATTCTTCAGAGGATTCTTTGGGCAAAGAGAATCAGCATACTGATGTGCTGATAGTGGAGGAGAATTCAAAACATCATACTGAAGTGCTGGGAAATGAGGACAAGGCACTGATGCCTTCTGATTTTTATTCTAACAAGTGTTTTGTGAATGCAGGTATTGTTGCAGAACATTTGACTCAGTTGAGCAGTCAAATTAAGGAAGAAGAAGTTTTCTGTTCCAGAAGACAAGAGGGCATGGATGATCGGGTGGCAATCAGAACAGAAACAAGCATAGAAGCAAGAAGTGAGCAAGTGACAGTACAAATAGAGAAAGTAAAAATTGAGCAAGCCATCTTAGCTCGGCAGGCAGCAAGAAATCAACAGCCGGGAGATTATGTGGACCGAGAGATTGAAAGTATTAGAAGACTTATGACAAAAGAATCCCGGAAGAGGCCCGCAACAAGAAAGAAAAGGAAAGAAAACAAGAGAAAGACAACAAAAGATTGAAAGAGAAGAGCAAGTGGAGCACTACAACACAAAATATGGAAGCTTGGAGGACAAGAACAATTAACAACGGCATTAAAGCAATTGAAAAGCAAAGAAAGATTACAAAATAAAATTTGGGATCCAAGAGGAAATATCCAGACTTATGACCAGGTGGTCAAGAATTTTCTTACATGGGGAATCTGATGCAGGAGCATCATCTCCAAAAAACACCTTGTATTTTACCTAAGCTATGGGGTTTCATGTTTTGAAGAAATATTAAAATTTCATGTAAATATTAATATTATTTTGATTGAGAAATTGTAAATGTGAGAGAAATTAGTTTCTAGATTATTTAGAATTAATGAGGGAGCCTAAGTTGGAATTAGTTTCTAAGTTTTAGGGATGAGAATCTATCTTTTAGGGATGTTGAGACATTTAAGGATTTGTTGAGATATTAAGGGGATTGAGCATTTAATTATATCATTTTTTAAAACTATATAAATAGGAAGGGGTTTGAGAGGAAAACACATTTTTGAGATAGTTGGAGAGTGTGAGATTGGGAGGAGGCTTGAATAGCCAAGGCTGTAAGCTTCAAAAATTGTAAAGGGCCAAATTATTGGAAATCAGGCCTAGGAAAGAATTGTATTGTAAGTATTTTGTGTGTAAATACAGCCTTTGATTTTTTACTGTATGTCCAGTATTGAGTTTCCGTGAGATTGGATTCACGTGTTCAATGAATAAAACGAAATTAGGTTGAAATGAATTCGATGTATCTGTGGAATAGAGATTCAATTTTATATCTCACTCTCAAGTTTTATATTACAAATTAAATTCAGAAAGTGATGAAGATCGAATGCATTAATGAAAAGCCGACTAATGTTATTGACTGCGCTGGAAATGTGAATGATGGAAATGTCTAACATAAAATTAAGCCTGTGTTCTCTGTGTGACGAATTGTATTGAAAGCACTGTTCTATGTCAATTAGTGGACCCATATTATAATTGCTATCTGCAGAAATCGATTAAGTATGTTGATGGAATTTATATCGATCTGCAATTGGTTGGAAGTGCTGAGAAAGGCGCAGAGTTGTGGTTCAAACTCTATTTGAAATCCAATTAAATACAATTTTAAATTGTTGCGAAATACTCTGATTAGAGTGGTAAATTGGCAAAGTAGTTTGCACAGCAATGAACACAGAGCAAGCATTGAAACTGTGTTGATTAAATTGTGAATCGTTCTGGCTATGTACATGGATCGATATTCTGTGGGCAGTCGGTTTTGAATTCTAATCTTACATGAAATGATTGTCACAGAAAAAGATTGCTTGCAGAAGCCATAATAAAGTTTAATTATCCGATAGATGTGGGAAAATGGGGGCGATAAGTCTTCAATTATGGAATCGATTTGTGAAGGGCGCAGATCTGAGTTTAGAATGCAGTGATTCAAAAGCAAGTTGTAAGAGGAACAGAGGTAATTTTAATGTGATTTGAATCTGTTGCAAAAGGCGTTAAACACTGGGCAGCATAGGTGCAGAAGGCGTTAAACATTGGGCAGCATGGAGAATTGATGCAACAATTCTCAATTGATATTGTGGAGATGTTGAAACATGATGCAGATGACGTGAAAAAACTTAACGCAGGTAGAGCATTTAATTCGAAAATGTATTTATGCGTTGAGTTTTGAATTAAGGATCAGTGAAAATGTTAAAGGCGGGATGTGTTGTGAAACAGTAACAAGACAGTGTTGATAACTCTCAACGCAAAGCACAGATTTATATGGGATTAACCAATTATGTTTTGATAGCATGAACGTTGGAAAGGAGGACTTAAAGTCTTCATTTGATATTGGGGCAAGAATATTATGCCACATCGCTCTTGAGACAGCATGTACAGGTATGAACAACATCATTCTCTGAATTAAATAAATACGTTAAGAATGTATGGAGACAAATTGAGTTGCTTGGTAAAGTCAACTGTAAATATTGAAATTGAGTTGAGACCGCTGGGTACACTGAAAGGGAAGAGGGCGCACATATATTTGGTGCTTTGATTAATTGAAACATGAATTTTGTGCATTCAAATGATATTGGTGTTGTTTGCCATGTTCACTTGAGGTTGAAAAGAATAAGTTCATTTTCTTGATTGAATCCAGTCATATCTAAAGGATGATTTTAAATGGAAATAATGAATGAAGTTACTAAAATGAAGCTTGGGGTTGATGAGCATTTGAATGATTTGAGTCATTGGGTTTTAAATGGAAGGCTTCAAAGGTTATGAATTTGCATGCTGATGAATATTGCATTTGAGATTATTCCATATATGATGGCGTTAATGAAAGTATGAGACCAATGGTGAATGGTTTTGGACCACATGAAAGATAAACTTCCGCATGTAAAATGGTGTAGTTGTGAGTTTCCAGTAATTGGAGTTATCGATTAAAGTAAAAACTTAGATGCATATAGATATGCATAGAGATTAAAGATCCTGGGTAATGCAGGCCCTGCCTGCGTCAGTTATACTTATAATCCCTATGGACAAAACCCTTATGAACAAAACCCTTAAGGGAAGAATCAGTCCAGGAAAAATCGATGGGGGCAACAAGGAGTTTGATGGAACCCTAATGTCGTTTCTTATCCACGGCCTCATATGTTCTTCAATCCTCAATTACCTTTCTTGGCGACTTTGGAACTACCTGATGTGTCCAAGTTGACAAATGATCCCATCCTTCATAATCCGTACTGGCCATCAATTCTGACTAAGATTCCCAGTGATTGTCCCAAATTCAACAGTAAATCTAGAAAAGATCCTCAAGCACGTGTCATGACCTATCACCTATGGTGTTCATCTAATTCATGGCTTGACGATTCTATCCGGCTCTGTCTGTTCCAATGGACTCTTATTGGCTCTGCTGCAAAATGGTATATTGAGCTAGCTCGTAGAAGTTTTCAGTACTTTAACTCGCTTGCTATGGCATTTCTAACTCATTTTCAGTTGTTGATTCGATATGAAACTCGCACACACCTCCTAACATATTTGAAACAGGACACAACCACACATATCTCCGATCATATTCATGAATGGAGGAGGTGTCCTCATCTGGTTAAGTTTTGGATCCCTGATCAGCTTCTGACTGACTAGTTTACAAACTCATTTGTCGATTCGATAGCCCGGGATATTGCTATGGGGGCATGTGTTACTAAAGAGTAAGCTATTGCATGTGCTTAGTATCTTGACTTGGTTTACTCCCAGTATGGTACACTATATGATTATTTACTTGATGCTCCACGACCCGGAACCTGCAAAGCTCTGTTAAAAACATTTGTTGATGGTGTCATTGTTTCTGTTAGTTCATCCTCCAGAAAGTCTTCCACGAACCCTGTGAAGCAAAAGTCTGCTACTCCAATAAAAAATGCTTCTCGGGTCCCATCCAATCTTGGTAAAACTTCCGAAGTTTCCATTTAGTTCACCGTAGTAGATAAAACTTCCAAAGGTAAGAAAAAGGGTAAAGGGAAGAAGGATCCTCCTAAGCCTCTGACCAAGGAAGGTGCCGAACGTAGACCTAAGTACCCTTGTCTCATTTGCGATGAGGATCACTATATTGAAGACTTTCCTAGATGGTCTGAGTTTAGTCGTTTGCTTAAGGATGCCCATGGGACTCCTGCTATGCTCAAAAAGCCTTTTCCCTCACAATAGACTCAAATGGTGGCTAATCAACCTCAATCTTCTTCCACTCTTGGCTCTCAAGTCTTTATGGCTAGGACAATTTGCATCCATATTATTACTCTGTCAAAAGAATATCCTCCACCCACCGAGAAGGAAACTGAAATCTCATCCAGTGTTCCTTCATCCAGTACTAGTCCCCACCATATCGACCAGCCTAGTACCGAGGAAGTCATTTGACCTCCTCCCAAAGGAGTACTCTGGATGTCTTCCTACAACCCAAACGCTTGTTCTACACAACACTATAGCATTGTTGAGGACCTAGCCCAAACTCCTTCGGTTATATCTGCGTTGGAAGTCCTCCAAAGTTGTCCCTGCCAGAGGAAGTCTTTGCTATCAACCGTTGGTGGCATTGACCCAGCTAACTCAGATTTGATCACTTTTGATCATGATAATCATGTACCGAGATTGCCTCATCAGATCGCTTTCCTCATTCAGGTCATCATTAACTCTAAGAATATTCACCGCACTGTTATTGATGAAGGCGGTTCCACTTGCATCATGTCTATTGCTGGTTTGAAGGCTATTGGTTCCCCAACCTTGAGTCAGTCTTCAAATACCTTGGAAGCCTTTGATGGAAGATATTCTTGTCCTTTTGGTATCCTCCCACGTTTTCCTATTACTCTTGAGGGGAAGACAATTGAAGTTGAGGTTGAATTTGATGAAAATTTAACTTACAACCTCCTCTTAGGATGAAGCTAGACATATGCCATGCGAGCCGTGGCTTCATTTCTATTTCGTTTCCTTCGTTTTCCCCATCAAGGGAAAATTGTCACAATTGACCAATTGTCCTTCTTCGCTTCTTCTTCTTCCGATAGCAATGTGCCTTTTGTGGAACATACCTCTATTCCAGATGAAAGTGTGGGTGCGAGACTTTTTAAAGGTCCTACCATTATTGGTGTTTTTTTAATCCCACCTCCCAACGTCTCTCCCATCAATATGATTTCTATCTGTTCTGATCCTTGGGTCTTTCCTCCCATCGATCAGGTACAATCTTGGGGTGATGTCATGCCTTTGAGTCCTACCAAGATCAACTATGTCAAAATTGTGCCTGCACCGACTTTATCTTCTAAACCTACTCCTTAGAGTAGGTCACTTGATGTGTATGTACAATCCCCTTGGCTTAGAGACAGCATTTCTACGGATCCATTATAGGAAATCTTTCATTCTGATAAAGCGATTATCGAGACTATATCTTTTGAGGAGCCTCCTTCGTTTGATAATCACCATCACTCCTTGTTTCTCCCCAGCCACGGGGCTATGACTACTTGTCTTGAGAAATTTGCTTCTTGTGTCCCCTCCCAACCCCTTCAAATGCCTATTCAAGTCCATGAAGTTTTCTCTGAAGGAAATATGGGGAACATTACACAAACAATGCCTATCGACATCTCTGTCAAGCCAGGGATTATTGAGAATATTCACATTGGAGTAACCTATACTCCGGAAGAGATTCAACTTTATACTGACATTTTCAGAGAATTTTGTGATGTTTTTGCTTGGTCATATGAAGAGATGCCCGGAATTGATCCTAGTATCGTGGTGCATGATATCCCTACGTATCTTGGTGCCAAAGCTATTCGACAGCATTTACACCCCGTGCACCCACGAAAGGCTACAACTATGAAAGGTGAAGTTGAAAAACTTCTTAAAGCTAGGTTTATTTACCCTATCTTGCTCACTAATTGGATCTCTAATATTGTCCCTGTGAAGTAGGGCACTATTAGGGTTTGTGTTGACTACCATGACATTAATCGTGCTTGTCCCAAAGATAATTATCCTATTCCTTTCATTGACCAGCTCATTGACGATTGTGCTCAAAGTGAAATTTATTCGTTTATGGACAGATTTTTTGGTTACAACTTGATCAATATATCACCTAAGGATCAACACAAAACCACTTTCATCTACCCATGGGGTACCTTTTCCTATAAGAAGCTCCCTTTTGGTCTCAAAAATGCTAGTGCTACCTTCCAATGTGCAATGTCCTATGCGTTCCATGACATTCATCACATTGTGCAGCCTTACCTGGATGACCTTTCGACTCACTCAACAAAGCACCATGACCATCCAAATCACCTCCGTGAATTTTTTCTTCATTGTTGACACTACTATACCTGTCTTAATCCACACAAATGTGTCATCAGTGTCGAATCTGGTAGGCTTCTTGCTTTTGTCATCTCTAGGCAGGGCATCCATTTGGATCCCCTCAAAGTCGAAGCCATTCTAAATCTCCCTCCTACTTCTTTGTAGCAGTCGCAGAGTTTGCAGGGTAAAGCAAATTTTTTACACCGTTTTATTTCGAACTATGCTCAAATTGCTAAAGGCTATACGCGGTTATTGAAGGGTGACACCTCCTTTTTTTGGGATGCCACTGCATAAGAGTCATTCGAGCAACTCAAGGTACTCATTATTTCTACTCCTTTATTATGTCTCCCTGATTATCACCACGACTATAGTCTTTATCTGGTCACTGCCGATAGCACACTTAGCATGGTTTTCATTCAAGACGATGATGATGGTGTTGAGCATGTTATCTATTATCTTAGTCACAATTTGCTTGACATGGAAACTCAATATTCTTACATTGAGAAGCTTGCTTTAGCAACTGTTCATGTTGTTCAACATTTTCATCACTATATCTTGTTGCACACGATGACAGTGATTTTTGATTGCAACTCGATGATGTATATCTTGTCGCTTCAGTTGCTGGGGGGAAAATACTCAAAATGGATTGTTATCTTTGAAGAGTTTGACTTGGAGTTTACAATAACCAAGTCTAAGAAATCCCTTATCTTCGCTGAATTTATGTGCTTGTTACCATCTGCTACTGCACCCTCTTGGTTAGAGGATCGCATTCCGGATGATACTCTTTTCTTGATCAACACCCTCGATCCCTAGTACAGGGATATTATTGTCTACCTCCAGATGTCCTATTTATGTCCTGATTTTTCCAAGGATGCTCGGTGACATATTCACCATCATTCTTAGCCTTATCGCATTATCGAGGACACCCTTTACCGTCTCAATATTGATTCTATTCTCTGCCATTGTTTGACATTCGAGGAAGCTAGACAAGTCTTGAATGGTTTCCACTCTAGCGCCTATGGTGTTCATATGTCTAGTTATGCTACTGCCCAAAAGATCCTCCACACTAGTTATTTTTAGCGATCTATTTTTAAGGACTGCATTCTGGACATTCATTCTAGTCATGCATGCCAAATCTACCAATGGAAGATGCATCCACCTCTCTCTCCTTTACACTCTGTCATTACCGTTGGCCCTTTTGCCAAATGGGGCATAGATTATATGACCTGTAACCTTCGCTCAGCTAGTGGGCATGGGTATATCATTCTTGTTGTTGTTTATTTTACGAAATGGGCCGAGGTGATGCCTACATTATCTAATGATGGTAAGACAACGTCTCAATTTTTATTCAATCATATAATTTCTCAATTTGGTGTCCCTTAGGCTATTGTCACTGATCATGGTTGTCATTTCCATGGTCATATGATGACTGAGTTAACAACCCAGTTAGGCTTGCGTCATGATAGTTCAATGCCGTGTTATCCTCAAGCTAATGGCCAAGTAGAAGATGTCAACAAGGTGTTGGTCACGATGCTTCAACGACCATTGGCATGCACAAGTCTAACTGGCATTTGATGTTGTTTTCTACCATATATGCCTACTATACTTCAGTGAAGGATGCCACCAGATGCACCCCGTTTCAACTTGTTTACGGTTTGGAGGCTACCCTTCCGATTGAAAGAGAGATCCCTTCCCTAAAATTAGCTGTCGAATTGCTCCCAAATACTTCTCCGATAGAGGAACACCTTCCTTGCCTAGAGTGGCTAGACGAGACCTGTTGACTGGCCTCTTTAGTCATTGAAGCATAGAAGAAGAGAGTGAAAACTCACTTCAGTCAAACTATTATCCCTTGTTCTTTCATTGAGGGAGACATAGTCCTTCTCTATGATGAAGCAAATGATAAGCTGGGGGTAGGTAAATTCGAGCCTATGTGCCATGAGCCTATGTGGCATGGGCCTTATATTGTGAAATGCCTTTTACAAAAAGGGGCCTATGAGCAAATTGATTATGATGGGAACCCTCTAGATAAGCCCCAGAATGGGCTTTATCTCAAAAAATATTATGCATGAACTTCGTGCATCTTTTGTGTACATGCGTGTGTTTTTGGTGCGTGTGTGCATGTGTGGCTTGGTGTGTAGGCATTATTGCTTCTTATTGTGCCTTTTTACTTCTTGTGTAGATGTCTGGTGCACCTTACATTGGTTTTACTGATGGTGCCTATCGCAGTACCCGGAATCTTTCCTCCGTAGCATGGGGTGATCAATGATCCTCCCGGTGAGTTAGTCGACCTTCAAGGTGTTTGTCTATGTTGTACCACAAACAACGTCGCTGATAGCACTGTCATTGAACTATTGACTGAGGCTGTTAACCTCGATATTCATGCATTGGTTGTGAACATGGATTCTTAACTTGTCGCTCTCCAGCTTAACGGGCATTATTCCGTCAGAAACCCTCAAATTTTAAGGTTGTATTTGAGTGTTAGATTATTGGAAAGAAATTTTGATTTTATCACATATAAACACATTCCAAGAAGATTAAACATGTTAACTGATGCATTGGAAAATCATGTATTAGATAGACATTTATGCAATTTATAATCAAAACATTGTATGCAAGCATTTAGACAGTAATAAACCATAGATAGTGTGTGTGTGTGTGTGTGTGTGTGTATATCGTGTGGCGCACGGAAATTCTCAAAAATAATGTGTATGTCAAAAAATAGAGTATGTGTTCGTGATACATCTGAGACACATGTCTCTCAAAAATAGCAGAAAAACAAACCTAGTTGTCTACTGTGGTGGGTTCTGCTCCCTACAACAGACCACCACCCACACTACTCATCTCAGAAGTTTATGGATCCTACGTGATACGCTAGCAGTATGTCTCTAGTACTCTCGCAGGACCTCCTCGAACCCCCTGTAATCCGGGATCCCCTCAGTCAGCCCCTCGAGGTTCTGGGAAATCTCCTCCTTTGCATCACTGTGTGGGCATGGCAAAGCCAGCTCTCTGTTGTCCTCCCTATATGCTATAGGAGCGAGACCCATGGGCCTTTCAGGTCCCACATCTACAAATAAAATGAGCATGACGAAACTTTCACACGTACGATTTTGGAGCCCAATTCCGGTACCTGTGGTCAATTATTTCACACGAAACTTTCACCAAGTAAGTACATCAAGCCATTCTCTACATTTTGATTGTTTTTAAGTTGAATTTCATGCATTTTAGGTTGTTTTGGGTGATTTTTTTTGTTTCATAACAGCGCCTTGGTCGTCGCAGAAGTCCCTCACGGGTTAGCGACAGTTGAGGATATCACACACACCACAACCGGAATTGTCGTGGGAGACAAGTGTACTTCTATGATGACCTGAAAAAAAGTAAACTAAGAAATCAAGCTATCGCTGCCATTTTAAAAACAGCTCCGACGGTGCCATGAAATATGAATTTTTCACTTTGGAAATGTTTTGAATGGTCAAAACAATTCTAATTGATGTTTGTTGGTTTGTGCAGGTTGTGAGAATGGTGTTCATGTGGCAAGAGTAAACTAATGATGTTGATGATGAAGGGCCATTCAATGATCCTCAATGCCGAAGAGCCCTACAAAACTGTGGGCTACTAAAATTTTTCCTTACACCACTCCTTCAGGCACATCTAGACTTGCTTGAGTTCCTAATTTGCTCATGGAATCTGACAGAGGGCAAGTTTTTTATTTGGGGTCAAGATATTGAGTTTAATGCGACTGACATATATTTCTTGATAGGCTTATCTCGTCAAGGTGAGAAACCTCGCATGAAGGGCATTCGGGTTGTCAGAGAAACTCTTGATATGTTGATTGCACGAGTGTGTCGAGGGGCACACAAATCACCCACTATCGGGAAACTGTAGATGCCCACAGTGGAGGACTTGACACTTCATGTGGTACTATTCATGATCACGAGAGTAGTAGACTCTTAGGCACAACATGAGGCAACTAAGACCCAACTGTGGTTGGCTCTAGATTGCCTTAACCCAACCATGTATGACTGGGCTGAGGCAGTGTCTCTGAACATGAAGAGACAGTTGAGCAGATGCCGACCCGGAGAGACCAAATAATTTGGATATGGGTCTATCCTGATACTGCTCATGCTAGAGAGGGTACCATCACTTCAACTATAGGACATGGACCTGTACATGTGAGGACCGCGAGAGACTCGCATTACTAGATGGGCACATGTGATGCCACGAGGATGTGACGGCCAACCGGTATCATGGGGAGTACTCTTCGGGGAGTGGTTGGATCGACAGACCGTTATTGTTGAGGATTGGCCCTATGCAGGCATAGACTTCTGAGGAGATCCTAGCATGTTTCTCCCACTCGATGAGCAATGGGACGAGAGAGGTAACACACTTGGTTAATCACCACAATATTTATGTGTTTTTGTTTTTTATAATGTTTTTGAATTTTTAAATGTATATGTCTTAATCATCATGCTCATTTTATTTACAGATGTGGGACCTGAAAGGCCCATGGGTCTCGCTCCTATAGCATATAGGGAGGACAACAGAGAGCTGGCTTTGCCATGCCCACACAGTGATGCAAAGGAGGAGATTTCCCAGAACCTCGAGGGGCTGACTGAGGGGATCTCAGATTACAGGGGGTTCGAGGAGGTCCTGCGAGAGTACTAGAGACATACTGCTAGCGTATCATGTAGGATCCATAAACTTCTGAGATGAGTAGTGTGGGTGGTGGTCTGTTGTAGGGAGCAGAACCCACCACAGTAGACAACTAGGTTTGTTTTTCTGCTATTTTTGAGAGACATGTGTCTCAGATGTATCACGAACACATACTCTATTTTTTGACATACACACTATTTTTGAGAATGTCCGTGCGCCACACGATATATATACACACACACACACACACACACACACACACACACACTATCTATGGTTTATTACTGTCTAAATGCTTGCATACAATGTTTTGATTATAAATTGCATAAATGTCTATCTAATACATGATTTTCCAATGCATCAGTTAACATGTTTAATCTTCTTGGAATGTGTTTATATGTGATAAAATCAAAATTTCTTTCCAATAATCTAACATGCAAATACAACCTTAAAATTTGAGGGTTTCTAACGGAATAATTCCCGTTAAGCTGGAGAGCGACAAGTTAAGAATCCAGGTTCACAACCAATGCATGAATATCGAGGTTAACAGCCTCAGTCAATAGTTCAATGACAATGCTATCAGTGATGTTGTTTGCAGTACGACATAGACAAACAACTTGAAGGTCGACTAACTCACCGGGAGGATCATTGATCACCCCATGCTACGGAGGAAAGATTCTAGGTACTGCGATAGGCACCATCAGTAAAACCAATGTAAGGTGCACCAGACATCTACACAAGAAGTAAAAAGGCACAATAAGAAGCAATAATGCCTACACACCAAGACACACATGCACACACGCACCAAAAACACACGCATGTACACAAAAGATGCACGAAGTTCATGCATAATATTTTTTGAGATAAAGCCCATTCTGGGGCTTATCTAGAGGGTTCCCATCATAATCAATCTGCTCATAGGCCCCTTTTTGTAAAAGGAATTTCACAATATAAGGCCCATGCCACATAGGCTCATGCCACATAGGCTCGAATTTACCTACCCCCAACTTATCATTTGCTTCATCATAGAGAAGAACTATGTCTCCCTCAATGAAAGAACAAGGGATAACAGTTTGACTGAAGTGAGTTTTCACTCTCTTCTTCTATGCTTCAATGACTAAAGAGGCCAGTCAACAGGTCTCGTCTAGCCACTCTAGGCAAAGAAGGTGTTCCTCTATCGGAGAAGTATTTGGGAGCAATTCGACAGCTAATTTTAGGGAAGGGATCTCTCTTTCAATCGGAAGGGTAGCCTCCAAACCGTAAACAAGTTGAAACAGGGTGCATCTGGTGGCATCCTTCACTGAAGTATAGTAGGCATATACGGCAGAAAACAACATCAAATGCCAGTTAGACTTGTGCATGCCAATGGTCATTGAAGCATCGTGACCAACACCTTGTTGACATCTTCTACTTGGCCATTAGCTTGAGGATAACACGGCATTGAACTATCATGACGCAAGCCTAACTGGGTTGTTAACTCAGTCATCATATGACCATGGAAATGACAACCATGATCAGTGAAAATAGCCTAAGGGACACCAAATTGAGAAATTATATGATTGAATAAAAATTGAGACGTTGTCTTACCATCATTAGATAATGTAGGCATCACCTCGGCCCATTTCGTAAAATAAACAACAACAAGAATGATATACCCATGCCCACTAGCTGAGCGAAGGTTACAGGTCATATAATCTATGCCCCATTTGGCAAAAGGGCCAACGGTAATGACAGAGTGTAAAGGAGAGAGAGGTGGATGCATCTTCCATTGGTAGATTTGGCATGCATGACTAGAACGAATGTCCAGAATGTAGTCCTTAAAAATAGATCGCTAAAAATAACTAGCATGGAGGATCTTTTGGGCAGTAGCATAACTAGACATATGAACACCATAGGTGCTAGAGTGGAAACCATTCAAGACTTTTCTAGCTTCCTCAAATGTCAAACAATGGCAGAGAACAGAATCGATATTGAGACGGTAAAGGGTGTCCCCGATAATGTGATAAGGCTAAGAATGATGGTGAATATGTCACCAAGCATCCTTGGAAAAATCAGGACGTAAATAGGACATCTGGAGGTAGACAATAATATCCCCGTACTAGGGATCGAGGGTGTTGATCAAGAAAAGAGTATCATCCGGAATACGATCCTCTAACCAAGAGGGTGCAGTAGCAGATGGTAACAAGCACATAAATTCAGCGAAGATAAGGGATTTCTTAGACTTGGTTATTGTAAACTCCAAGTCAAACTCTTCAAAGATAACAATCCATTTTGAGTATTTTCCCCCCAGCAACTGACGCGATAAGATATACATCATCGAGTTGCAATCGAAAATCACTGTCATCGTGTGCAACAAGATATAGTGATGAAAATGTTGAACAACATGAACGGTTGCTAAAGCAAGCTTATCAATGTAAGAATATTGAGTTTCCATGTCAAGCAAATTGTGACTAAGATAATAGATAACATGCTCAACACCATCATCATCGTCTTGAATGAAAACCATGCTAAGTGTGCTATCGGCAGTGACCAGATAAAGAGTATAGTCGTGGTGATAATTAGGGAGACATAATAAAGGAGTAGAAATAATGAGCACCTTGAGTTGCTCGAATGACTCTTATGTAGTGGCATCCCAAAAAAAGGAGGTGTCACTGATCAATAACCGCGTATAGCCTTTAGCAATTTGAGCATAGTTTGAAATAAAACGGTGTAAAAAATTTGCTTTACCCTGCAAACTCTGCGACTGCTACAAAGAAGTAGGAGGGAGATTTAGAATGGCTTCGACTTTGAGGGGATCCAAATGGATGCCCTCCCTAGAGATGACAAAAGCAAGAAGCCTACCAGATTCGACACTGATGACACATTTGTGTGGATTAAGACAGATACAGTAGTGTCAACAATGAAGAAAAAATTCACGGAGGTGATTTGGATGGTCATGGTGCTTTGTTGAGTGAGTCGAAAGGTCATCCAGGTAAGGCTGCACAATGTGATGAATGTCATGGAATGCATAGGACATTGCACATTGGAAGGTAGCACTAGCATTTTTGAGACCAAAAGGGAGCTTCTTATAGGAAAAGGTACCCCATGGGTAGATGAAGGTGGTTTTGTGTTGATCCTTAGGTGATAAATTGATCAGGTTGTAACCAAAAAATATGTCCATAAACGAATAAATTTCACTTTGAGCACAATCGTCAATGAGCTGGTCAATGAAAGGAATAGGATAATTATCTTTGGGACAAGCACGATTAATGTCATGGTAGTCAACACAAACCCTAATAGTGCCCTACTTCAGAGGGACAATATTAGAGATCCAATTAGTGAGCAAGATAGGGTAAATAAACCTAGCTTTAAGAAGTTTTTCAACTTCACCTTTCATAGTTGTAGCCTTTCGCGGGTGCACGAGGTGTAAATGCTGTCGAATAGCTTTAGCACCAAGATACGTAGGGATATCATGCACCACGATACTAGGATCAATTCTGGGCATCTCTTCATATGACCAAGCAAAAACATCACAAAATTCTCTGAAAATGTCAGTATAAAGTTGAATCTCTTCCGGAGTATAGGTTACTCCAATGTGAATATTCTCAATAATCCCTGGCTTGACAGAGATGTCGATAGGCATTGTTTGTGTAATGTTCCCCATATTTCCTTCAGAGAAAACTTCATGGACTTGAATAGGCATTTGAAGGGGTTGGGAGGGGACACAAGAAGCAAATTTCTCAAGACAAGTAGTCATAGCCCCGTGGCTAGGGAGAAACAAGGAGTGATGGTGATTATCAAAGCAAGGAGGCTCCTCAAAAGATATAGTCTCGATAATCGCTTTATCAGAATGAAAGATTTCCTATAATGGATCCGTAGAAATGCTATCTCTAAGCCAAGGGGATTGTACATACAGATCAAGTGACCTACTCTAAGGAGTAGGTTCAGAAGATAAAGTCGGTGCAGGCACAATTTTGACATAGTTGATCTTGGCAGGACTCAAAGGCATGACATCGCCCCAAGATTGTACCTGATCGATGGGAGGAAGGACCCAAGGATCAGAACAGATAGAAATCATATTGATGGGAGAGACGTTGGGAGGTGGGAGTAAAAAAACACCAATAATGGTAGGACCTTTAAAAAGTCTCGCACCCACACTTTCATATGGAATAGAGGTATGTTCCACAAAAGGCACATTGCTATCGGAAGAAGAAGAAGCGAAGAAGGACAATTGGTCAATTGTGACAATTTTCCCTTGATGGGGAAAACGAAGGAAACGAAATAGAAATGAAGCCACGACTCGCATGCCATATGTCTAGCTTCGTCCTAAGAGGAGGTTGTAAGTTAAATTTTCATCAACTTCAACCTCAACTTCAATTGTCTTCCCCTCTAGAGTAATAGGAAAATGTGGGAGGATACCAAAAGGACAAGAATATCTTCCATCAAAGGCTTCCAAGGTATTTGAAGACTGACTCAAGGTTGGGGAACCAATAGCCTTCAAACCAGCAATAGACATGATGCAAGTGGAACCGCCTTCATCAATAACAGTGCGGTGAATATTCTTAGAGTTAATGATGACCTGAATGAGGAAAGCGATCTGATGAGGCAATCTCGGTACATGATTATCATGATCAAAAGTGATCAAATCTGAGTTAGCTGGGTCAATGCCACCAATGGTTGATAGCAAAGACTTCCTCTGGCAGGGACAACTTTGGAGGACTTCCAACGCAGACATAACCGAAGGAGTTTGGGCTAGGTCCTCAACAATGCTATAGTGTTGTGTAGAACAAGCGTTTGGGTTGTAGGAAGACATCCAGAATACTCCTTTGGGAGGAGGTCGAATGACTTCCTCGGTACTAGGCTGGTCAATATGGAGGGGACTAGTACTGGATGAAGGAACACTAGATGAGATTTCAGTTTCCTTCTCGGTGCATGGAGGATATTCTCGGGCATCATGCTTTATGGGGCATCTGTTACATAGTAATTTGTCACTGGCCTCATCTCAGTCCCTCTGCTATGTCACACATCAGATAAACATGTCCATATCTTCCCACTCATTCAAGAAGATTAAGTAAGTGCTCTCTAAAGTTGAAGATTGACCCTTTTTGCCTAAGTTTCTACATCGTCAAAAGTAAACCCTTAAAATGTGTGACGATTACCTCTCATGAACTGTATCATTGCGATGTCGTCGCAGGTGTACACCTGTTTCCTACGACGGTTGAATTTTAGGGCTCGGTGCAAGTCTTGTAGATTTTTATTGTGACGGTTGGTCCAAACACATTGATCCCTTGTGAAATTGTCACTAAGCCCTAGTTCATGACCTACGATGATCCAGATTAGGCAAATTAGTTCAATCAATTGGCCTTCTGGGTGATTCTAGAGCTAGTTGTTGGGTCAGATTGGCTTGCCTTTCCTCCTCTGGGATGGTAGTTCCACCTTTTATGAACCTCCCTTGAGTATGAGCTCCCTCTCCCTCATTTCATAGAGGATCCTCCTCCTATAAAAGCACTCAACATTGCTATGATTAGCTAGTTCCTAGTTACAGGTTGCTAGTTGGATTGAAGAAGATTAGATAACTTTGGTGTGAGTTTGACAAGTGTGGAATTACTGATAGTTTGGTAAGAGATTGTGGAGTTCCTTAACCTTGAATCAGATTTTTTGATTGAGAGATTGAGATTACCCATTTGGGAGACCCATTCTTCAGAGTGAATGCTTGAAGGAACATACTAGTTAGACCCTCTAAGAAGGCTTGCGACATCAAGGCTTGGTTGTAAGCTTTGCTCTTGATTTATTTTAATACAATCAATAACAATTTCCCATATCTTGTGTAAAATTTACTTGGTAGCTTATAATTCCTTGACTTTATAATTGAATAGATCATCATTGTACTCGGTTATGTGCTTTTTTTTTTGTTGTCGTGTTTTAGGTCGATCACTCATTAAGGAGAAGGAAACAGAAGCTGGAGCGGCACAACAGAAGCTTCACCAAACACCGGTTTTGAGGTAGCCCTCCAACGATGACCATTTAAGGGAATCAATTATTGTTTTGTTTTGTTGTGACTAGACCCACTCTAGGGCTAGAGGGGTTGCCTTTTTCCACAGAGGGAACACTATCCTAGTTCACAGTACATCCACATGAATACATCACAATACTATCTGAAAAGATGGATGAAATCTTGTCTCTTCTGTGTTGTACAAAATGTAGAGAGATTCTGTTAGGCCCCTCTACTACTAGTGTAACCCCTTATTGTTGTTAGTACAACCCACTTATTATATTGATGTACCCATGTAGTGCCCATATTGTTACTATTGTGCCCCATAGAAGCCCACTATTGTTATTAGTGTGCCCTTACATTATTATTGTTATGTCGGCTCTGATTATGTTATGAGCCCTTAGACTCCTATATATAGAAAGGAGGTCTTTTCATTTGTATCATCCAAGAATTGTTCATTTATGTAATGTAAAGGAGGTTGCTCCCTTAAAGAGGCTGAATTCTAAGGCGTTGATCTATCTTTTCTATCCTTTCTTGAGCTGGTTTCATAACAACATACATCAATCACCCAACTAAGTGGGGATACACAAAATTTGACTCATCCACCCAACCAAGTGGGGATATACCAATTATTTATACATGATTGAAATACAACAATTATTACAGCATCCATCCCACGCATACCGGGGATACAAATTACATCATATGTCCAATAGGACTCAAAAAATAGACTATGACAAAATAAGATATATAACACCCTAGATCTATACATGACTTATACAACAATTGATATAAATATCTGAACCATAGCAGAAGTCAACAACCATAATGCCAACAATGCAGAAAGTTTGTGAAGGCTAATGCTCCCCCTGAACCTGTGCTACCTGTGCATTTTCATCAAATTATTCATCAAGGCATCTCCATCAGTCAGATAAAAATCAATGAACAAAGCATATCAATAGACTGTAATCATCAATATTAGACTGAGCACCCATATCAGATTTTGAACCACTATTTTTTCTATCAGAAAACATATATGCTCCTGCAACCATAGAAACTTGTGTATATATGTGACTATCCTTCATGAAAACCACATATATGAACCTTCCTCTGAAAAGCTGGATTTAACTGCAGGATGATGCAGAAACTACTCCCAACTTTTGTCTGAGATATTCAAATGTTTCTCTTGGAAGCGGTTTGGTGAATATATCAGCAACATGTTCTTTGGAGGGAACATACTCCAATTTAACCTTTTGTTCAAGCACTCGTTCTTGTAGAAAATGGTACTTAATGGGTATGTGCTTGGTCTTGGAGTGCATGACTTTATTTTTTGAAATACTGATGGCACTTATATTATCACATAGAATGGAGATGGGTGGAGTTTGAATGTCTTGCAATGTTTGCATCATCCAAAGTAGTTGTGTGCAACAAGATGCAGCAGCCACATATTCTGCTTCAGCTGTAGATAAGGCAATCAAAATTTGTTTCTTGGGGAACCAAGACACTAACTGTGATCCCATATAGGATGCACCTCCACTAGTGCTTTTTCTATCATCAACATTTCTTGCCCAATCTGCATATGTATATGCATGAAGAGTAAGATTTGTATCTTTAGGATACCATAGACCAAAGTATTGAGTTCCTTGAATATATTTAAATATTCTTTTTACTGCCTAAAGATGTGATTCCTTTGGATTTGCTTGGAACCTTCCAACAATTCCTACTGCATGCATGATATCAGGTATGGTACCTATTAGATAAAGCATACTTCCAATCATAGGTATGTATGTTGGTTGGTTCACTGCAAGTGATTCATCGTTAGAACCAAGACTGCATCTTGTTACCATTAGAGTACATACTGGTTTAGAATCTTCCATTCTATACTTCTTCAGAATCTATTTGAGATATTTAGTTTGTGAAAGGAAAATACCATCTTTTGTTTGCTATACTTGTAGACCAAGAAAATAAGTAAGTTCACGAAGTAAGGACATTTCAAATTCTTGCTGCATAACTAAGGAAAAGTTCTGACTCATAGATTCTTCATTGCTACCAAAGATGATATCATCAACATAAAGAACAATAATTAGCAGTTTATCATTTTCAATCTTTGTATATAATTTTCAATTTGTAGAACCTTTTGTGAACCCTTCTTGTTGTAGATATTTTTCAAGGTGACAATACCAATCCCTTGGAGCTTGTTTTAGTCCATAAAGAGCGTTTTTGAGCTTGCATACAAGTTTTGCATCATTTCCTAGAATGAATGCTTCTGGTTGCTCAATATAAGATTCTTCTTCTAAATCTCCATTAAGAAAAGATGATTTTACATCCATTTTATATACTTTGAATTTTCAAAAACTAGAAAGAGCAAGAAACATTCTTATGGCTTCAGGTCTGGAAATAGGTGCAAAAGTTTCATCAAAGTCTATACCTTCTTGTTGATCATACCCTTTACAAACAAGTATTGCTTTGTTTCTAATAGCCTCTCCATTTTCATTCAGCTTACTATTAAATATCCATTTTTTTCCTATAATATTTTTATCAAGAGGTCTATGAACTAATTCCCAAGTATCATTCTTTTTAATTTGGTAAAGTTATTTGTCCATGGCCTTAACCCAACATTCATATTTACTAGCTTCATTTACATTTGGGTGGTTCTATGGAGGATAGTAATGCTAGATAACTGGAGGTACCTGTAAGAGCTCTTCTTGTTTGTACTCCAGACCCTTTTTCTCCTAGAATTTGAGATTCTAGATGATTCTTTTGAACATACATGGATGAAGTCTTTTCCCTGTCTGTTTTATCTTCTTTTGGTGCTTCATTGGTTTCTTCCTTTATATAATTTTGATTTGATATGAGAAAGAATTCATCATCTTCCTCATTGTCATATTCCTTTGTTGATTTCATTTGTTTCAGATTTCTGCATGCTTCGTCAATTACAACATCAATGCATTCAACAAATTTTCGAAGTCTTTTATTATAACATTTGTATCCTTTACTTCTGGATGAATAACCAAGAAGAATTCCGTCGTCTGCTCTGGGTTCAAACTTACCAAGTTTTTCATCAGTCCTTTTGATGAAACATTTACTTCCAAAAAATCTAAAGTGTTTTACAATAGGAGGCTTACAATACCAAAGTTCATATGGAGTTTGATCACTATTTACCCGAACATTAGCTTTGTTGATAATAGTCATGACATCAAATGAAGCTTCACACCAGAAGGTTGCAAGAGTTCCAGATTCATCAAGCATAGCTAAAGCTATTTGTTGAACTATTTTGTTCATTCTTTCCACTACGCCATTTTGTTGAGGAGTTCTGGCTACCGAGAATTGCCTTTTTATTCCATGTTGTTCACATAAATCAAAGAATTCATCTGATATGAATTCTCCCCCTCGATCAGGTCCGAGACATTTGATTTTTCGATTTGATTCATTTTCAACTAAACATTTGAAGGCTTTAAACTTTTCAAATGCTTCATATTTATGCTTTAGTAGACCTATCCAACACATTCTAGAAAAATCATCAATGAATAAAATAAAGTATTATTCTCCACGAGGTGACTTTTTCCTTGTTGGTCCACATAAATCAGTATGGATGAGTTCAAGAGACTTACTTATTGGTCCTTCTTTTTCAATGAAATGAACTCTGGTTTTCTTACTAACCTGACATGGTTTGCATATGGTATTTGATGGAATGCTGATATTTGGAAAATCATGGACCGCCTTGAGCCTGCATGCTTTTTTTATTTGAGAAAAGCTTAGATGCCCCAGTCTTTTGTACCATAACCAATTTTCATTTTTTTTGCTTATATATCATTGTTTTTGTCCTCCTTTGAGTATGTATAAATTGTTTGGAGTTCTTGTACCTTTGATAACTGTCTTTCCTATATCAAGCTCACGAACCACATATCCATTTGATCGAAACACAACTTCATTTCCTTGATCACACATTTGACTGACATTTAACAAGTTATGCTTTAAACCATCTACATACATGACATTTCCATCTTTAACCTTTTCTTTCAAATAAACAAAACCTTTACCTTTAATGACAGCGGGTGTGTCATTTCCAAAGGAGACATTCTTTTCCTTTTCTAAAGCATTACATGAATGGAGTTTCTCTTTATCACCCATCATGTGTTTGGAGCATCCGCTATTGATGTACCACTGATTCTCTTGTCCTTCTGTAAACAAATTTCTAATTGAATTTCCTTCTTTTTCCATATCTTGGAATTTGATGATGTTTGATCCTTTTGAAGTGTTGGTAGAAATTTTCTCATGCATTCAGATTCTTCATGACCAAATTTATTACAAAACGAACATTCAGTTTCATCTTCAAGAGGAGAAAAGTTATTATAGGAACTTTTCTTGATTCTTATTACGCTGCTTTAATTTCGTGCTTCTCTAGTTATGATGGTTTTGTAAGAAACACACTGAGCAACATTATGCCCAAAGTTATGGAATGAAAAACAATGTCCATTAAAGAAGTTTCTGCGATCATAGAATATTTTGGCATTGTTACTTGTTGGTTGATGCTTCTATTGATGTTTATCCTTGGAGTAAATTGAGCATGATTTACTTGATGAATACTTTTAGGCTTTTAGTGATGATTGACATACTGTTCACTAGTCTTTGCTGCATCAAGATAGATTTTGGTGGAGACTAACATATTTTGTGATTGGGATGATTCTTCAGTATATCCAAGACCTATCTTTATAAGAGGAGAATACTGAACTTTGATGATTTCATTTAATGTTTCTGACCCTTTAGCAAATCTAAGATTAATATATTTTATCTTCTCAAGTTCTTTTCTTAGACCCACAACTTCACATTCTGGTTTTCCATTGTGCTTTTCTCTTTCAGTGAGTTGATGTGTCAACGTGTCTATGATCATATTATTTTCTTCTAAAAAAAGTTGAGTTTTGTGATTTCTTCAAGAAAGTCTTCCTCTTCTAAGGCATCCAAAAAATAATCATTGTCATAAGACATGAGTAGTTTATAATCTTGTTCAGTTTTATCTTCATCACTATTAGATAAACCATCACTATCTTCATGGGTATACTAACTTCTTCTATTAACAACCTGTCTTCTATTTCCTTTTGCATATTCCTTTCTCTTTTCATATTTATCTTTATGAGGACATTTGGTAGCATAATGGCCAACTCTACCACAAGCAAAGCATTTGAATGGCAGTTTACCTTTGAATCTTCCAGAACCCCATTGAAGTTTCTTGACAAAGTTTGCCTCATCTTCTTATTCTGAAATATATCCTGATTCATTATGCTCTTCCTTTTATTTTCCCTTTGCTGAAGCTTTGAAAGAGGCTTCTCTCATATTTGATGGACCTCCTCTCCTCATTTCAAAGGCAGTTAGAATTACATGAAGTTGAACCATAGTAATAGATTGAAGATCTTGCTTTTCTTCTATGGAAGATACTTTTGACTCAAATTTAGAAGACAAAGATCTCAAAAATTTCTCTACTAAAGTACCCTCCTTTATCTCTTCACCCAGATTCTTCATACAATTAACAATATAATATACATGTAAAAAGTAACTAGCAATACTTTCATCACTATGCATCTTAATAGTTTCATACTGAATTATGAGAGTTTAAAGCTTAACATGTTTTACCTAGGTGTCTCCTTTGTAGCTCTGAATGATTTTGTCCCATATCTCTTTGGCTGTCTTGAACTGCATGACTTTGACGAATCCTGATTCTGACAGACTTCCCAATAAATTATTGACTGCTTTGACATTGGTTTTTTATAACTTCTTACATGTTGTATCTGTAGGTACTTCTTCTATAAATTGATATCCTCCTTCCACAATTTCCCAAACATCAGCTCCAAACGATTGAAGATAAGCTCTGGTTCTTATGTTCCAATAGACCAAGTTGTTCCCATTGAATATTGGTGGTCTGATAGATCCCATGCCTTCGTGATTGTTCATCTTGAAAGATCTCCATTCAAGCGATCAAACTTATTCTGAAGGACCTGCTCAAATACCGATTTTTGGAAATAACACTGAGAGGGGGGTGAATCAGAATTTACAATTCAATAAATTTTCAATTCCTAAAAATATTTATATACACTACTTCAATGAAGTGAACTTGCGTGTGTATGCAACTGTTATTAAGGAAACTGGCGTATACCCAAAGAACTTATGATTTAGTCAATTTATCATGTATTGATCTTTAATTAGTGCATCAGTATCTTATTATACAGTAACTATGTGCAGTAATAACATAATAAACCATCACACATAAACAACACACATGAACACCATGATTTAAGGTGGAAACCTAGTGCGGGAAAAAAACCACGTGCTGTTCTCATCTCTGTTTTCTTTCAATATAAAGAATATTTGTTTACAATATTGTATTGGTGCAAAATCATACAAGTACGCAAGCACCCACCTGCAGAAGGCTACAACCTTCTCTCATTTTCCAGCTTCTACTGGAAGGGAGCTACAACCCCCTAGCTCTTGGACTAGCTGATGTGTTTACTAGTACATAGGTGCCGACCTACAGAAGGCTACGACCTTCTCTCTTCCTCCAGGGACCACATTTCATTAATTTTTAGACTGGATTCTCCTGGTACACAACAATACATATGAAGGCCCGTTTCATCAAATTTTCATACTGGACCCATCAGAAACTTTGAAACTCAAACTGCATCAACTGACAATAATTTAATCTGAACAATCAGATCACTGTCACCAGAACACTGTGTTGAACCTAGAAACTCGCGTCATCATTTAGAACTAACTGCAATCTCAAAAATCATACATCAGAATGCATACGCTACTTTACTGAACCCAACCTGTGTGTATAGCTACTTCCTTTAACAAAAACTGCATATACCTTCAAAATTACTGAATCATAACAACTTCTGAATCAGATCTGTATGAACCAATAATATTTTGAACATCTACTATCAATTTGTAGAGATCTAGATAGTCAGCATCAAAGATAACCCTTCTCACTTAATTAATCAATCAATCAGACAAAACCTACTTATTCAATCAGTTTTACATTCATATCTAAGAAGACTTCATTGACAGACAACAATGAAACAACAACAATGATCAGATAGATCAGTGATTTCTGAACAATAGGATTTTCCTTTGCATACGCTACTTGGAAGAGTCGAACCTGCATGTACACACGCCTTTACCAAGGTGAACCAACGTATAGATATGCAAGTATTAACTCACAACTTCGCCGCTATTCCAGACTTTAGACATGCCCATATCATGACATTTAAAAAATAAAACATGTGTAAGCAATCAAATCTAGCCACACCAATATCAGATCATTCAATGATAAGTCATTTCAGGTCTCATGATTTTGATCCAACATTGAATTCAAGGTGCACAAAATATTTCAGATTATAGCATAATCATAGCCCCTGCAACATCAATATACTTCAGACAGAATTATTCCTGAGAAACCCTTCTACTTCCACACTTGGCCCTTTGATCTTCTCCTCCTTATATAGTTTTGGCCTTCCTCAGTACCTCAGACCAAAACCACACGTAAGACCTATGGTATTCTTGGATGGGATCAAATAGTTACTCCGCTCAATATTTTGGGCTAATTCCATGGTATTGAAAAATTGGTATCCTTTACTCTTGAATTTCCTTGTTTTTCCAACCCATACATGCTTTTCCTCTTGTGAAAGTGTGTGCATACGTATACGCTCTTTTTGTTATGTGAACCTACGTGTATACATTGTTTTTACAAGGTGAACTTGTGTATACAACTTAAAATATTTGAAAACATCCTTTTCCTTCAACTTATTGATTTTGATCAGTAGACCTTTGTTCCAACTTCCTGTTCTTTTGTACCAATGCCCTGTTACCTCTAAAATGACTTATTACTTTGTGAGTTTACATTTATCAAATCTGAGCGGACCTGTGAGTGAGTTACCATCAACGAAAACACCTGTATCATAATGCCAATAGTTGTTCCTTTAGAGAAGTATTTTGTATATACGTCTGACATACTCTTTAAGGTTCCCCCCCTCTCCTTACTCTATTTGATTGAGCTGACAAGGATTAACCCAAAACAACTGACTAGAGTAGGTGATACTAGCTAGCACACAAGTGTTGTGTTTTCACCAAGGTTCACTTTGAGTAGAACGTATTTTCCATTGGTGTATCATGGATTGAAGATAACAAGTTCTTCATACAGAGACAGAAAAACAGATAACCAAGTATTGATAACTGCACAGGTCCTCTTGTACTTTACCCAACTTGTTTCAATGGTCGGACATGGTTCATGCGGAACTAACCTACGAATGTAAACAAGAAAACAAACAAATACAAGGGCAAAGAGCAGAAGCAAAAATGCGAAAGAAAAGTAAGTAATCAAAACAAGCAGGCAAGCAAACAAACAAACAAACAAGAATAAAACATGCATGCAAGAAAACCAAAAAAAACTCTACTTCTACTCCTAAGATAATGGTGCATCGGTCTGCTCACGTAAAGTGATACTTCCAATGCAGCCACCGATGCATTGGTCGACCCATGTTGGTGAAGGCATGGTTCGCGAACATCACAGTCATGTGAATGAGAAAACATGGAAGATATAACAATGAAGACAAACACACTCCGAGTTTAGATGCGTCCACAGAAAAAATGAGTGAAAGCACATGACACGCACTCCGTGGACTTGTCATGGTGCCGTGCAACACTGCGTGCAGATGTTGAACATGTGCATTCTCTTGACTGTTTCATGCAAGAAAATGTGAGAAAGATAGACAACTTGCGTCGCAAAAATGTTCTTGTTGTGTAAGATTCCTCTAATGCATGAGCGATAGGACCATGTGGTCTGAGTGGAGGAAGTGAAATATGTGTGTGAGATTGATCTTCAATGAATATAGATGAGTGATGAGGAGCGTTGGGTGTTTCAAAAATTTCCTGATCGGAAGTGAAACCAACCTCAGGATAATGAGGACCTGACATAACCATCAGCTTGGTCTAAAGTGCCTCGACAGTCTACGGGGTTTCGGCTTCATCGACAAATAGATTATCATAAACAGGTGGCTTTGAAAAATCAACAGTGATAGAGTCATCATCATGATTGAATATGTGAGTAAATAGATCATGATAGCTACGATAAAAAATATCAATGATTTCATCGACGTGATCATGATTAGATAAATCAAATAGAGGGGTAGATGAGAAGCAAGAATGTTCACCCTCTGTGTTTCTAGAAAAAGCAGATGAAAATTCAAGCAAATTTTCAATGAATAATTTGTTCTATTCACTGTCGAATGATGGACTGACATCCAGTGTGTTCTGCGAATGATCAACAATGGGTGCATTTGTTGGTGGATTTACACAAGGAAAATTAGAGATGGAAGAATCACCGAAGATGTCAGGAAAAAGTGGAGGAGGCGCGAACAGAAGGAGATCATCCTTCACCGCGGGTTGATGCTCAGGTTCCCAGTGATGCTCATCATATATGACATCACGGGTTGGTTGTGCAACACCAACTTTGTTGATGGATTGATCCTCATTCATAATAGGTGTAGAGTCTAGAACAAAAGAACACAAGAAAGTGAAATCGGGAGGATCAACATAACACAAAGATGGAGGTTGAGGTAACAAATGAATGTGACCTCCCATGGGATTCGCAACCAAATCTCCGTGAAAATTGAGAGAAGTGATGCTGGGAGGATATGACAGTTGAACAGACGTGTGTGCATGTTCTCCCACATCACTCTATGATGGTGAAGCTATTTGATGAGGTGAAGGCGGACAATCACTTGCGACAACAACTGTGTCCGCTTGTGATTGCGCAACTCCGTCACCAAAGTATTCTAAGCAGAGTTTGAGCTTCAACTTGGTCTTTGGATAGAGTGATTTACTAAGGCAATATACAATTCGATCCCAAATATATGGAAACTTCATCTGATTTTTTGAAGCTTCAAACTGCAATACACAGAAGCATTGCCAAAAATCCAAAGGTGATTCTTGCAGAGTCTTTCATTGTTTTAACAGTTTTTTGTTAAGAGGTTCTGGATCAAAATGACGGAAATTAGATTCAATTGGATCATAGAACTACTAAAGTGAGTGCATGCAGCTGTGAGGCAGGCTGTGGCACCATCGTTGTGGGGATTTGTGAAGTGTGTGTGCAAGCATCAAGCTGACCTCTTCTTCATAGAACTCATCTGCATCCTCAAGGAATGCAAAGAATTCTTGTAAGTACTTATGCGATGCCACTTCGCCTTCACCACTATACGTGAATTCTGGCAAGAGATAAAAAACTCCCTCATGATGTCAAGATGTTCAACATTAGATAGACATCCTAGGGGAAGGAGTCTAACGATATCCATGACGTATGTGAGGACTCAACTTTTCATTTGGCCCTCCTTCTAACACCATAAATGTTGATGGTGGTGGACCCACTAACATGTCAAGGGATGTCCTTGATAAGAAGTCCCAACTAGACCTTAGATAGTTTGGTGTAAGAGTCCGAGGAGTGGGTCATACGGTATTGCCTTGATTATGGTTGCACGTACAGGTAAGAAGGATGTCCTTGTTGGTAGCAAGGGTGTGACTAGCGCAATAAGCCAAGGAAGGTGCATGAAGGGTTCTAACACACGAAAATGGGAATGAGTGCGCCCCTTAGAAACATATGGAAACACTCGACTTGAAAGGGAACACACAAGCAAAGATACATCACAAGATGGATGACAGGTCAACCAATGATCCAAAGTGATGGTTAAACCAACTACACATCTCAGTAAGATTCATACAAACATATATAAAAAAGTCCATACAAACATGCGTAAGAAAACAACCACATATCATTAGAGTAACCAAGACAATTGAACTATAATAAAAACATATGCATGAAATGTGTTGGATTTTTTATATTAATAAAGAGAAAGTTCTAATCATACATACAACCATGACCAACCACTAGTTTCGAAAACGAAACGTTATAGTCATTGCCGCCTGCTTCTCCAAAGAGATGTACTCGCTTTGCACTGTGGAGAAGCCAAGGCACATTACAATAGACTCCAAGCTTTCTATAAGTTACACCTATAGAAACCTTGGCTCCAAAAAGCTCGTATAATGAGTTATGAGGTTCTATAAATAGAAAAGGGCAGGGTGACCCTTGACATTCCCCCTTTGTGACTCTTCACCTACCCTCATGACTCTTCAACTACTACATGGCTATTACATTCGATTATCAACACTTGGTCTTTCACTTTTACAAGATGTTACATTACAATCTGCACATGTACCCATGTGAGACAAAATAGGCTTGAGTAAGCCATGCAAGACATCACTAAGACTCATACAACTATGGGAAGGCCAACTCATTGACATCCTTGTGATGATCGACAATGGCGAACTAATTCCAAGCTTGGTATTCCATGATGATGTCTGTGTACCCTCTGGTGACATCCTTCTGAAAGTGAAATCTTGCCTCTGTTGCATCTAGGTATACTGATTTGACTCCTCTGTCCAACTCATCTGATGACATGTGCATCATAGTCTTGAGTGCAACTAGACCAAAAACATACTAATGCATAGTGTTTGCGCTGATCTCCAAGTCTGCACTGGTGGCTATGCGCATCAACTCATCAAAGTACATATCCAACTCTAGTCGGACTTGGTTCTTTGTCTTTGCCTTGGTGAGTGTGCCAATGGATGGGATCGCATGCATGCACACAATGACATCCATGCTTCTGAACACCTGTGCATGTGAAGCCAGCAAACTAGTGATGAGTTGTGATAGTTCCTCGTAGCTCCGAATCTCACTTTAGATGCGTGCCTTTAACTCTACTGCCTTTGGCTTCATCATCTTGGTCAAGTGAAATAGGGCTCCTTTGTACCTTATTGTCCATGTATGCATGTGGTTGACAACAGTGTGAAAATTTGACAAGGTATGTGCTCTCCTAACACATCGCTACTACAAACCATTGAGATGGAAAACTGACTTATGCATGGTGACGAATCTGGAATACAACGTCTACATTAATGTCTTGAGAGATGATACTTCATTCAGTATTGCTCTCTTCAACTCTATTCTGGCGATGTTGTAACCTATTATCCTCCCTGCTTGGCTGCTTGTAACTCCTTAGCCATCCACTCATTCTCTGCTATCAACAATTGAACACTCGAGCTGGTGGCTTTCGCATATACTCTGGTGGCATTGGCCAATGCTGCTGGATGCTTGTGCACATCAGATATGATCACTCATTCTTCAAACTACGTTAGAGATACATGCACATCCAGAGTAGTCACTCTGTGTGATTGCACAAATCTATGCTGTGACTCTTCGAAATATATGTTGTGCATCTCCGCCTCCAGATTGTCTTCAAGGATCTTGGTGTCTCCTTGATTGCTTAAGACTTGCTTCACTTCCAGATCTGGTGAAGTTGGTCGGGTGACATCTTGGTTCTAAGGCATGAGGTCAATATCCTGATCTGACTCTAGCTGCACCATATCTATGTCCATTTGTTCTAGAATCTCTTCAATCTCTTGAGCTAAGTCCTGCTCCTGCAACTGTTCACCTTGTCTACTTTGTGCCAGCTACTCGGATGAGTCTACAACCTGTATGGGCACAGTTTCATCAATCTGTGCATGCTCCATCTCTTGCTGTGTCTATCCCTCCTATGCTTCCTTCTATCTTCTATGTAGCTCATGTTCTTCCTAGAGTTGCTGCTTCGACTCTTGCAACTCCTTTTATGTTTCCTCCATCCTCTATTTCTCTCTTTCCCTCTGTGTGTTCCTCCTGTTGCGCTGTTTCCTCTTAGCCTCAATCTCCAAAGATTCTTTCAACATAAGTGGATCTGATATGAACTTGTAGCTTTTCTCTGCCTATGTGATGTCAACAACATTTCTCTTGGCTTTGTCATGCACAGATACGTTACCCTCTACTATTTCTCTCTGAGATGCTGCTTCCTTCTGCTTTGTTAACCACTCTACCTCTATGTCAACTGGTTCATTGAGCCTGGAGAAGTGATATAAGTATCTCCATGGGTCTTCCTCAGGCCAATGACACATCCCATGGATCCAAGGAAATCAAACTCTCTCGCAATGTTCCTTAACTAAGAAATGCGGGTCATACAGATTGAAATTTATGGTGCCAAAGGTAAATCTCTTGAATTCCTCCATCTCGACATCAGCATGTTTGAGATTCCATATCTCGTACAACCCTATTCACAAAGGAAGAGCAAGCCAAGGTGCCTTCTTCTTCCTGTGTAGTCTAGCTGACAACCCTGTCGAGATGTGATATGACACTTCTTGCATGACGAGCTTGTCCATGGAAAACTTTGGTAAAACATGCAGAACCTTCTCCATGCTGTACATCTATATGAAGGGACTAAGGGGTGAAGCATACCAATCTGCTATGTCGATCAATGCCTCCATCGCTGCTTGTGACATGCAAGGTGGATCCTGCTCAAATATCATCTTGTACACTAGGGTGAAAGAGTGGTCTGATAAATGTGTGATAACTCCGTGGAAGCTGCATTCCGATCTTGCAGTAAGTGTGTACAGAGGTCTCCAAAGGTGTGCATGCCCAACCCAAGCCCAGGAACTATTGATGGGCACAAACTGCATCAAGTATGTATGCAGACATGTATATTTCTTCTTGCTAACATTTGGGTGGATGTTAGGCTTCTGTTACCTGTTCCTTCAACCTGAGAGCCAACATGTCAGACCACTTACAAGGTCTTCCTTCGCTGGCTAGTTGGTCCAACACAATCACCAAACTCTGCAGGAAGATCTCTGTGTTCTCTTGGCTGTATAAGCAGCTTGAAAAGATGACCAAGTACTGATAGGCCTTCCGCAGTATCTTCATCTTGTAGACATGGTTGGGTGTTGTCCTGAACTTGACTGGCTCTTTCGCCCAACTCTTCAAAATATATCTGGAGTTTACACTGCTGCTGGGTTTGCTGAAGGGTTTCTCCATTGTGATCACCGACTATGGCAAGTGATACATCTCCTGAAAATACTTCACCGTGAAAGTAGCAAGCTCTATCCCACTAATACTACTCAACACCATTTTCTCTAGATCAGTGTGCGAGACAATCCAGTGGATCATGTTTGTGCATGGAAATGCGAGGTACCTGCATGGAATACAGTACAAGCCAAACTTGTGGATGTTGACATAAACTTTGCAATCTTCCAGATATTCCTCAAATGTGTCTAAGAATATGTCATTGATGTCCTTCCATTTCATCTTGACGTCCTTGTCTATAAACAACTTGGTGTCTTCGTAAATGAGCAAGCTCATAGAAACTTGTTCAGCTACATCTCTAGTTGCACTTCCAACGACATCCTTTGAAGCTTCCCTCTTGGAAGACATTGTACTTGTACTGCTAAGAGATAAAAAAACTCCTATGATACTTGGATACATAGCAACACTCATGGTAACCAATCTGTTAATTGAAAACCAAAACAACTTTGAGGATTGACATGCAACATACCTGGGTATCTGACAATGAAGATTGCACAATTTTCACTGGGAGGATGGGGGTCTGGCTGTGAATATTATGCAAGGAACAATCTGAGTTGTTAAGAGGTTGATTGTCTATTGGAACTATGCAATTCATAGTCCAACCTAGCTTACTGAGGACTGAAACTGTGCAATGCACAGTTTCAGTCTGCAAGGGCATGCAAACCCAGCAAACTGCATTGCGCAATTTCTGGGGCCAGTTGGGCACTGCCTCCTAGAATTACGCAGAGCAAGCCTGAAGGTCAATTCAAGCTAGTTTTGCACATTTTCTGGGAGGAAGACAAAGCCTTCACTCTAAAAAATGCACACTGATGGCCGGACAAGGTAAGGTCTGGGCCAAGGCAACCCAGACCCGCCGATAGGCGACTGAAAACATGAAAATGTTTGAATGCATGGCGAGACTGAGTGTAAACAAGAGTGAATGATCATGCATGCAAATAGTGAGTGCACGATTCAGAAAACAGGGAAGCGAGCATGTGTGTGAAGCGAGCCACCGCAACGATGATTGTTAGTGAAGAAACAATGTCATGCATGCAACAACAGTGAGATGCAAAGGAAAACTAAAATAATTTTTCTACAACCTAACATACATAAAACCATCATTAAGCATTCATTGAAACCAAGCAAACATCACTCACACAAGCCGAAATACAAAAAGCGACAGAAAAGCAACAAAAGACATGAAAAGTAGACTTACCCAGAAAGCTGAGCTGAATGTGCCGAAGACTCCTAGATGCGACGTGGGATTTTAGAGCTCCAAGATCGATGTGACGAATGATTTCTACAATGTCAAATAAATAAGTTTCGATGAGGATAAGGCTTATGACACACATGCCATAAATCTAGGAAAAAGTGATGCTTGAAGGGAAGTTTCCCAAACGCTCTTTACATGTAACCTCCAGCTGCTAAAATAGATCCCTAAAATCTAGGGATGCTTTTTTATTTTTTATTTTAGATTTTTTGGGAAAAACAACCGATGCATGCAAATTAGGATTTCTCAGTCCTAGAGGGAACTAGTCAACCTAAAAGCACATGCAATAGTTTGCAAGCTTGGGGATGAGATTTGTGCAGTTTCTAGGCTGAGTAAGACTGGTTTTCCCTCATGCACTACCAAATTTTTGGATTGAATCCCTGGCTGTCAGTCAGAATTGCGAAATTCCTAAGTTGAAGCCTGGTGTCGAGGTGAACTACGCATTTTCTAGAGGGAGGGCTGCCTGGCTGAACTGCGCATTTCTGGAGCCCAGCAGGCAACCCAACAGGATTTCACAGTTTCTAGAGGGAAGGTTGGTTCCCCTTCAAAATTGCGCAATTTTTTGGGGGAGCGTCTCAGCAAAAAAATTGACTAAGTCCAGAATGACATCCAGTAGTGGGAGATAAACAAGTTGACATACACAGGCTGGAAGGTCACTGAAACTCAGCTGAAGCCTATGTACTTGGACAGTGCAATAAATGCTGCTAAGGACGGTTGGTAGGCTCCAATACGAATCCAAGGAAAATTTTTGGAGGGTAGTTGTAGCTGCTACAACATAAATAAAATAATCCATTTCTAGCACTAGTACTTCAAATTGTCACACTAGCACTTCAAATCAGGAAACAAGGATTGAATTATTTAATGTAAGAGTTATTTCAAAACATACGAAAATTGACACACTATTTGATAGTGGGTCTCAAGCAAACTTGATATCTGAAGACTTAGTCAATAAACTTAATCTTGAAACCATTCCTCATCCCAAACCATAACCATTGGGTTGGATATGCAAGGGCAAAAACTTACAGGTTACAAGAAAATGTATTCTTCAGTTTTCAATCACAACCAACTTAATTGCGGTAGTTGAATTAGATGTTGTACCGCTTGATATTTCAGGAATTGTTTTGGGTAGTCCTTACATCTATGATAGAAAAGTTATATTCTATGGCCATGAAAAAAAGTACCACTTGTTAAAGGATGGTGTGGATTATATTGTGAGAGCTCATCGCAAGAAACTAAATCTTTCATTAGTTAATGTAGGGCAAATGAAAAAACTAGTGCTTCTTATGATCAAACCAAAGATTGATGTTGATTATGAAGCATTTCAAGGTTGTGATTCAAAGTTGAAATCTGATTTTATTGAGGTGGTTAATCAAAATTATGAGATGTTTCAAGAGCCGAAGGGATTACCTCGTAGTAGGGAAATCCAACATGAAATACAATTGAAGAAATATTTCCCTCTTCCTAATATTGGATGTCAGTGATGGAAAGTGTAGAAATTAAAAATCAAATTCAAGAGTTGTTTGACAAAGGGATCATTTGACCAAGTACTTCGCCATGCGGGTCACCTATTGTTTTGGTTCCAAAGAAGGATGGAACATGGTGCATGTGTGTGGATTTCCGCACATTGAACAAGATTATGGTAAAGAACCGTTGCCCACTTCCTAGAATAGACGATTTACTTGATAAAATGAAAGATGCAAATTATTTTACTAAGTTGGACTTAAGGAGTGGCTACCCTAAAATTAGAATTGTTGAAGGAGACATATGGAAGGCAACATTAAAAAAAGCAAGGTTTGTTTGAATGGCTAGTTATGCCCTTTGGTCTTTGTAATGCTCTTGCCATCTTCATGCGTGCGATGAATGATGTGTTAAGGCCATTTCTAGATGAGTTTGTCATAGTCTACTTAGACAAATCTAGGGAAAGCGACACTTGGTGGGAGGTTTCTGAAATGATCCTTGCATGAGTTATCACTCCTTTAGATCTCCAAGGCTGAGGAAGGGTCCAACTGAGGTAACCACAGACCAATATCTTAGTTTGGTAGCTAGCCCTACCAAGCTGGAGAGGGCTCTCTCCAAAGGATAATAACCCAAAAGGGCTGGATGGATTAGGGTTTTAGGCTAGATATGGTAGCTCAGGGTTTTGATTTGATTTGATTGGGGTAGTCATTGGATGAGTGAATTAGGTCAGAGAGTGAACTAGGTTAGGGAAAAAGAAAACCAAAATTGCAGACATCTGATGGGGCAAGGTAGGAAAGTATTTTAACACTTTGTAGTATATTGAT
>APFE030921217.1:82878-101743 GCA_000404065.3 Pinus taeda
ACCATGGACCAAAACCACTTAGGACCAATACCTTGGACCAAATACCTAGGGTCAATACCTCGAACCAGATACCTTGGACCAATACCATGGATCAAAATACCATGGACCAAATACCTCCAACCAAAAACCTAGTTTTCCAAGGTATACATGCTTTTCCTTCTGCGGAAGTGCATGTGTACGTATACACAACTTGTGGTTAGTGAACCTGCGTGTATACACAGCTTGGTCAAGGTGAACCTGCTTATACCTCTCTTTATTCATTCTGTGTAGACTGATCTATAATTCTTTGCTATTAACCTGCTATATTGTGATCTTTCATATGAGTGAGTTGCCATCAAGGACAACAGCTGTATCATAATGCCAACATTGATGAAATGGTTTAGACTGATGAGGTGCTAAAAAGAGCATGGAAATCATGAATCCTTTTTAAACTGAAGAAATGAAACACATTATGATGATTTTCCAAAAACAAAGCATAGAAGATGAATTTTGCTTATCACACCTTGAAAATCAAATATATTTAGAAGTGAAATGGATCATGGAAGATACAAAAAGTTCACACACATGTAACTAAAGAAGAAACAATATCAAAATACCATGCCATAGGAATCCCACCAAAATAGCTACAACTCATCCAATATATTCCATGCCAAAGTATGAAACACTAGTACAACATCCAATGGAGTCCAACCTGTAGAATGACTGAAAAAGTACATGATATAGGCTTAAAACAAACTCCTCCCAGCCTTAGGGGTCGAATCCATGAGAGGAGGAGCAGTTCCACCCAAAACTAAACTAATAGCTAGAGTGTAGGATGGTCAAAATGACTCATCCCTCACTTTTTGGAAACTGATTCATTACATCACCAAAAGAGTTGTCACTTAATGTACTTACCATAGGTAACAGTAAAAACATCATTATTACATTTAAATCGATCAATTACATGGGTAAAATATGAATTGTCAAGGTGAAACTATCAAAACTGAGAAAATTTACAAAATGGAGAAACTCATAAAATTTGTGTCAAAAATGCAGCACCACTGTCCTAAGCACAATGTCAACTTCAGTTGCAATTTTGAGGGGGTTCCCGGTGTCCAAATTGAGCGCAGTATCACTCATTATAAATCTTGTCATGTATAGTTTCCACATCTACCCTTAGTTTCCAAAATGGTCAAGTTTTTGCCCTCCAAAAGTTGATTCTCCCAAGACTGGTCAAAAGTGTAGCGCCAGCCTCCAAAACAGGGCAGAAACATGATTTTTTGGGTGTTTTTTGACCTTTTGACTGTTGAGTTGACCAAAAAAGACTTATAAAATTGGTTTTCTTGACTGTATTTGGCCTCCTGAATCCAATGGTGGTCGCCATTTTTCATTTGGACGTCCATAGGAAAAACACAATTCTTAGGGCGTTGCGTTTTTGGCAGTGTGACTAGTGCACAAATTGCCAAAAATGCACAAAACTCCAAAATTTTCCAATATTGCTCAAAATTATTAAAAACTTAGCCTGAGGAATGCTGATAATGTGTGTTAGGCCATGGGTGATGCCTCAACAAGGATTTCAAGTTTATCTTCCTCCTTTTGCTTGGTTAGGGCTTCAATTTTTTCCTTTTCAACTTTGAGTTTTGCCCTAACAATCCTTTCTCTGTTGGCATAGTGTTTTGCCATCTTCTTCTGAATTTAATTTTGTTGGTTAGCTTTTTTTAGGAGCTTCTCTAGATGCTGATTGACCTTATCAAGCCAATGCTCCCGGTTTCCATTGACCAAGATGACAAATTGCTCATTCAATGTGAGCTCATTAGCAAGCTCAACTTCCATTTTCTTCTCTAGTTCTAGAGCTCTTTTCAGCCCTGTAGTTGTAGGTATTTTTATTGTTTCTTTCTCTTCTTTAGGCTCACCATACCTGTCATAGGCATCTTCTAGAAATGCCTTTACTTTCATTGCTTCCCTCTCTACCTTGATGAGCTTAATCTCCATGACCTCACGTTTGGCCTCAAGCTGCTTATTTTCCTGCTCATAATATGAGATGATGTATTTTGCCCTCTACAAGTTGATCTGGAGCTCCCCAATGAGTGCATATTTTTATTTGATGAAAATGCTTGTGATCCCACTATCAACATGTTCACCTAGGTCAATCAAATCAAAATCATGTTCTTTCTCATGGAGGTCCTCCTGCTGCTGCTAGATCTCTACCTCTGTCATATTTTCTTTACCTTTGTGTACCTGTTTTTTTGATGAAGAAGGAAAGACCCTTCCCACAATTTATGGGGCAAACACCTGCCTACGGCCTCTTCATTAAGTATGTGCCAATGTGCTCAGATCTGTTCTCTTAGGCCTGATGAACTCAAGTCTGCTAGGTCACCTTGCATGATCATGAAATGGTGATGATGGCAGTGATACTGAGGGTGGTTGATCAGATGGAGGAATAGAAGTAGTGGGCTGAGATGGAGGAGGTATGGCTTCAACATGATGATCGGTGGGATGAGATGAAGAAGGCATAACTTTAGCATCTGGAGCTTGTGGAGCATTGAAAATGTCATTGGCAATGAAATTGTCATATGAAATATGCAACTGATCAAGGTGATGAAGGACAATGATCTTGATCGATGAGTGATGGAAAAGGCTATTCATTTTCTGGTCATAATATCTCTTCTGCACAATGGAGGCCATTTTGTCTATACTTCTAAACAAATAGTATGATATATTGAGGAATTTGACCCTTGTGAAGTGCATAAGCAGTCTGATATGGTAGGTGTAGATCCTAGAGAACCTACCTTCACAAGAGAAGTACTTCATGATGATTTTCATCATGGGGGCATACCTATTAAGAAGGTAGCTGAAAGGGAACACCCTCCTCCTCTCATTTATGTACAATGGTTTGATGAATGGCTCATAATACTTATTCTCCGAATCCTTTGATTTAAACCACCTCTCACCCATGTTTGGAATCCCTATGGCAACACAAATTATAGAAGTAGACAAAGTGAAGGTCACTCCTACTAGGGTTACTTGATTATCTTTAAGGTTTGATGGAAAGAGTCTGGTCAAAACAGGGTGATGCTGAGCTCTTTCAATCATTTTTCAAAACTCAAGGCAACCTACATACTGAAAACATGAGACTGCCATTGGTGAAGCCATGAGTTCATTTGTGTTAGTGGGCTCCAGCCTTAGGATTGTACCTCCTTTGTGTGGCCTCCTTTTTTCTCTGTCCTCTTCTTCTTGTGTATCCTCCTCTTCCACGTAGTCTCTGTCTTCCTCCATAATGTTTGTTTAAGAGACCCTAGTGATAAGGTAGGTGGGAATGGGAAGTGGAAATGGGTCTAGGGAATAGGGATAGGGCTATAAAAATTTGGGGATATGATGTGGCGGATAATGGAATTGTGGGAGCTGATAGGAGATGAAAATGTGAATGGAGTTGGGAATGAAAATTAATTTACAGGTTTATGGTGGAGGCTGCCAAGGAATTTTAGAAACCTAGGTCTTAGGGTTTTATGGGAAAAGTGTTTAGGGACTAGGAAATGATAATGTAAGGGTAGGGATGGATTTAATAGTGATGTAGGGAGATATTGTAGGGTCTATGGGAAGAAAATTTAGGATAGGGATGAATTTAGGGTTTTGTCCCTTGCCTAAGGGCCAATTTTTCTTAGGAATCAAAACACTAAAAAGAAATGTTGTTTGGAAGTGCAAATGGGTGGAAAATAGGGTTACTTACTTGGTAGAGGAGGAAATAAAGGTTTGTTGAGCTTTTGAGAGGATTTGGAGGTGTTTTGGCCCTTTGGAGGCTCACTGGGCAAAAGCGTAGCACCTTACCCAAAAGCGCAGTGCCTGTGTTAAAAAACACAGCGCCCAAAGCTCTAAGAGCAACGTCTCTCTTCTAAGCGAAATTCCTTCTTCCTAAGCACAACGCCAAGAAAATATTCGCCTTTGAACTTGCAAAATCGATTTTTTGAGCCAAGGGAGTGTGAGATCGACCTTTGAGAGTGAAAATGGATTTGATTTTGATGTCTTGGTGGCTTTTATACTTCATGAAATTGATGTTTTGGGCCTTGGGACCCACTTTATTCCTTTTATCATTCACTTTACTCTTGGAACCTATACCTTTACACTTGACTTTTCTTTGGCAATTTGATCACTTGATATACATTGGGAATACTTTGACCTTTGACTTTTGGTCCTTTGGCATTTTGGAACTGAGTTGACAACTTGGGAAAAGTTACTTATTACATATATTGACATAAAATTACATAATATAAAAAATAGGATTACATCTCCGTTTTTGAAATAAAATTACAAACTGGAATGGAATTCTGACTTGAAATCAAAGTTAGAGCTTTGGAAACCATTGTTACATGCTTGCAAATCATTTTTATCTGAAAAGGGATATTATTATTTTCACTCTCATACTTTTTCTGACCTTATGCGCTGAAATGATGTTTTATTGGACCTTGAAAAAATGAAACCTAAAGACCTAATGGGACCTTGAATGAGAAGACTCTAGGTGGAATTGACTAACACAAAACATGATGAAATGAGCCCCTATAGTCAATGTATGCTTAGTAAGACACATGAAGGTGGGCCAACAAATATTGATTTTTGAGAGAGAGTAGGGATTTTGACATATGGCTACCATTAGTGAGCAAATTTTTAAATGAGGACCTAGGTGGAATGACAAAAGTTTCAAAATGGGACCCTAATATGAATTATAAGATGAGTTTTGATCACTGATGGCAGTATGCAAATACTGACTGTAACAATGGCCTTATTTGGGGATGGAAGCTCCTTGGAGGTGTTAAGAACACCGTAGACGAAGTGCCTAACCATGTGGGCCAATACGGTAAAAAATCAAACTGAAATGCATGACTAAATGTTGACAACTTCAAATAACACAAACTTACTCAAAACAGACTTACTTATTTGACAATTGAAGTTTGAAAATGGCAGAAAATAAATGAAGCTCCATGGCCTTCACTTCAGGGTTCAAAATCTAGCGATTCTCTACTTCACACTTTGTAGAAAATTACACTGTTATGTACAATGAAACCAACCTATTTCAGAAAATATAGTGCTTAAGGAGCCTACCATTGACTGGTCCTCCTAAGCATGGTTATCCATTCATCTCATGCAACAAGAAAGCATTTTGTCTTCGGAAAGCTAAAATATGATAAGGGCCTTTCCACAGATTTTCGAATTTGCCATGCTTACCGTTGTCCTCATTTCTGGCATCCCAACAAAGCACCACATCTCCAATTTTGAAATCATCTTCCTTTGTTTTCTGGTCATAGATTCTCTTTATACTCTTATTAAGATTAGAGGTGTTCTGAAATACCTCATCATGTGTCTGCTGTAGGTGAATCATTTGATTGATCCGATGTTGAATATCATTCTCTTCACTTCCCACTTCTTGTAACAATTTCATGACGGAGACTGCTAATGATGAAGGGAAAACAATATCTACTACATACACAATTTGAAAAGGAGAAAGTCCAAGATATTTCTTACTACTCACCTGATCTTCCCATAATGCATTGATTAGCTTTTTGTGCCAATTCTTTTTGTTGGCCTCCAACATTTTCTTGATGATGTTGATTAAGGATTTATTGGAGGACTCGACCAAACCATTTCCTTGTGGATAATATGCTGTAGAATGTCCCAACTTAATGTTGTATTTGTCACAAAACTTAGTCATCCCTTTAGACTTGAATGCTGCCGCGTTGTCTATGATGATCTTATTAGGACATCCAAAACGAGACAAGATATTAGTTTCTAAAAAATGAATGATAACTAAATCTGTTGCTTGCCTAGTAGGAATTGCTTCAATCCACTTGGTAAAGTAGTATGTAGTTGTCAATATCCACTTGTGTTGTGCGGATGATGATGGGTTAATCTCGCCTATGAAGTCTAGGCCCCACTGCTGAAACGATGCATGAACTGAAATATGTTGTAGAGACAAAGGAAGAAGTTTTATTTTACCTTGGAAAACTTGAAACTCGTGACAACTCATCACTACCTTGTAGATATCTGCAAAATGTGTGGGCCAATAGTAGCCCGCTCTTAGCACTTTGTTGGCCATGGTCTTCCAGTACAAATGGCCCCCATAATCCCCTTTGTGAAAGTCATTTCTTACTTCTTTAGACTCATCTTCGGTCAAGCGGTTCAACAACACACCTCCAAGATCTTTCCAATAAAGTGCGTTGTACATAATTCAATATTTAGAAGCCTTCAACTTCAATGACCTTCTCTTAGCCTTAGACATGCCTGGAGGGGGATTTAGATGTTGCAAACCATAAATAATATCAGAATATCGTGGAGATGATAGAAAGATATGAGATTCCTGAATGAGATCTACTTCTTCTTGATTGTCGGACAATGTTGCTACAAGGTTTATATCTAGAGCATGGAGATTTGAATCGGCCATGAATTTGGCTAAGCCTTGACCCTTGATCAACTTGGTGTTGGGATGTGTTATATTCTTTCCACGACTAGCCTACCTAGTTAATCGGGGGGTTAGAAGGGGGGCGAAGCCCCCCCTTCATTGTGCCGATTGTGCAACAAGGGGGTCACAAGGGGGAGGCAGCCTCCCTATCCAAGGGGTTTGAGGGGGGCGAGTAGCCCCCCTCTACGAGGTCTAGGGAAATGCCCCGGGGAAATTTTTTTTGGGCCCTATATTAGGTGGGACAAACTTACCTATGGTTTTGTGCATGGTTTTCGCACATGGTTTTGGGGACAATGGTTTTCGGTACATGGTATTAGATGCTGCAATTTGTATATATATGTATTGTAAAATTGAAAGGAACATAATGAAAAATAAATTTGGTAGTCCCGGTTTTTGGATCCAAGGTAAAATCTCTGTGTATATGTGTTTTGTGTTATTCTCTCGCATTGTTTATTTTTTGTGTTTTAGAATTCGTATGTAGGTAGTTTCCGTATGGATTTAAAACCTACATTTGGTATTAGACCTGTTTTGACTTTAAGGGGACGCCTTTGTTGCCGAGGGGTCTCTCTCAGGCCTATGGTAGACCTTGTTCAGTGGGAGATCTACGAGATCGATTCTGGTGGTGAAAAAGTATAGCGAGCAGTGGAAAGATAAAGATTGATAAATTTAATGATCAGATTTTTGAGTTATGGAAACTCAAGATGGAGGATCTGTTGGTAGATAAAGATTAGTGGATTGTGGTAGATCTGGATACTAAACCAATGGGAGTTTTTGATGAAGAATGGAAGAAGTTGGATCAAAAGGAAAAGAGCACAATACGATTGTGTGTCTCAGATTCAGTATTCTTGAATGTATCAGGGGAAGCTATGACTAAGGCTTTGTGGGTCAAGTTAGGGACTTTGTACCAATCTAAGTCTTTGGTGAATAAACTATTCCTACAGAAAAAGCTATATAACCTGAGGATGAAAGATGGAGACTCGGTGACAGAGCATCTGAACGCATTTAATATTGTGGTAAGTCAATTATTATCTGTTGATATTAAGATTTCAAATGAACATAAATGCATCATTTTGTTGTGTTCTCTACCAGATTCGTGGGATATTCTGGTTATTGCAATAGGTAGCAATGCAACTACCTTGCAGTTTGATGAAATAGTCTCATCCTTGCTGACGGAGGAGATGAGATGGAAAAATACAGAGAAACAAAATGGTGATGCATTTTTTGTATGAGGACGGTTCCAAAACAGAAAAAAAATAAGTCATCGAGTGGGAGACCTAAATCTAGAGGGAGATCTAAATCTCCAGGAAAACCTGTAAAGGTGTGCTGGAAATGCAGAAAGGAAGGGCACTGCAAAAGGGACTGTAAATCTAAAGCTTCTGACAAAGGACAAGGATCTGATGATGCTCTTTCTGTAGAGGTGAAAACCACCTCAGATGAAGGTGGGGATGTATACTTGGCTTCTTCAAGTACACATGTAGATCATGAGGCATGGTTGATTGACTTAGGTGCATCCTTTCACTTCACTCCCCATAGAGAGTGGTTTTGCAACTATGAAAAATATCATGGTGGTGATGTCTTCTTAGGGGATGATAGGAAGGCTAGAATCATTGGTCGTGGAAAAGTAAAGTTGAAGTTGCAAGGTGGAAGGGTTAGAACACTTCCGGGTGTTCTGCATATCCCTACATTGGCCAGAAATCTAATTTCTATAAGCAAGCTGGATGATGCAGGTGTAAAAACAGTGTTCGAGAAAGAGACCTGCAAGATGGTTCAGGGAGCACTTGTATTGATTTGGGGAGTTCAGATTGAAACTCTATACAAGCTGCAAGGTAGCACTGTTATTGATGGGTGCAATAGTTCTATGCTTTCTGAAAGTGGAGCAAAAAATCTAGTGGTCTCTGGAGAAAATACCATGCTATGGAATCAAAGGCTTGGACATATTGGAGAGAAGGGCCTTCAAATACTTCATGGTAAAGGTATGGTAGAAGTTATGACTAATAGCTCTCTGGATTTTGATTTCTCTGAAAATTGTGTATATGAGAAGCAGAATCGGGTGAGTTTCCCCTCCGCTGGTAAGAGGACGAAACATATATTAGAGCTTGTGCATAATAATGTGTTTGGACCTGTGAAGGTTCCATCACTGGGTAAGTCTGTGTACCATGTATCATTTATAGATGACTTCTCAAGGAATACATGGATATATTTCCTCAAGAAGAAATATGAAGTCTTTGATAGGTTTAAAGAATTTAAGGCTCTGGTGGAAAACCAGACAGAGAAGAAGATAAAGGTGCTGAGAACAGATAACATCAAAGTTTTGCAGTAAGGAATTTTAAGAATTTTGTAAGAAGCGTGGTATAACACGACAAAAGACTACTTCATACACACCTGAGTAAAATGGAGTTGCAGAAATAATGAACAAGACGTTGATGGAAAGGGCAAGAAGCATGCTCAGTGGTGCCGGGTTAGGACAAGAATACTAGGTAGAGGCGATGGAGACAACATGTTACCTGGTTAACATATCACCTTCATTAGCGTTGAAGGATAAGATTCCATAAGAGGTATGGACTGGTAAGAAATTATGTCTTTCACATCTGAGGGTATTTGGATGTGATGCATATGTACATGTTCCAAAGGAGAAAAGAACAAAGTTGGATAGTAAATCTTAAAAGTGCATCTCTATTGGGTATAAGGATGGTTTAAAGGGTTATAAGCTTTGGAACCTAGTTATAAGGAAGGTTGTATACAACCAAGATGTGGTGTTCAAAGAGGTGAAAAATGTTATTAAACATAAAATCCCCTCAAAGGAACCTGAGAAGATAGAGTTTGAGCTAAAGGAGGAAGAATCAGACTCTGCAACAGAAGAGGAATAAAAAGATGAAGAGCCACAAACTCTAGTTGTGAGAAGAACAGTTCGAGAAAGAAGGTAGCCAGAAAGGTATAGTCCATTTGCTTTCTATTCAAATTTTTTACTTTATCTATTATTAATGATGATCCTAGAACTGTGAAGGAAGTAGTAGATTTTGAGGATGGAAAACTCTGGAAAGAGGCCATGGTTTATGAAATGGCATCTTTGCACAAAAATGAGGCTTGGGATCTGGTGGAGTTACTGGATGGAAGGAAACCCATTAGAAACAAATGGGTGTTCAAGAAGAAGACAAACGTAGAAGGAAATGTGGATAAATACAAGGCTCAGTTGGTAGCAAAAGGTTATTCCCAGGTGTCATGAATTGATTTTGGTGATATTTTTTCTCCTATTGCCAAGGTAGCTTCTATTATATTACATTTATCTATTGTTGCTGCTTTTTATTTTGAGGTAGAACAAATGTATGTGAAGACAACATTTCTCCATGGGGATTTGGAAGAGGATATCTACATGAAGCAACCTGAAAGCTTTGCGGTGAAGGGTAAGAAAGAACTGGTATGCAATTTAAAGAAGTCTCTGTATGGGCTAAAACAGTCACCAAGGATGTGGTATCAGAAATTTGATACATTTATACGGGGACTTGGCTTCACTAGAAGCAAAGCAGACCACTGTGTGTATTTTAAATTAATTGGTGGCCATGTTATTTATCTGGTCTTGTATGTGGATGACATGTTGTTGGTTGGAAATGAGAAAGAAATTATCTAGGATTTGAAGACCCAATTGTACTCCAAATTCGACATGAAAGATCTTGGTGCTACAAACTATATTTTGGGAATGGAAATTAAAAGAGATCGGGCAAAGAGGAAGCACTGGTTAAACTAGAGGAATTATGTCAAGACAATATTACAAAGGTTTAATATGCAGGATAGTAAACCGGTGAAGGTTCCTATTCCTGTAGGTGTAAAGTTATCTGCTGAACAGTGTCCCAAGACACAAGAAGAGGAAGAGGACATGCCCGGTGTTCCATATGCAAGTGTAGTCATTAGCTTGATGTATGCGATGGTATGTACTAGACCAAACATTGCACATGCAATGGGAGTATTGAGTAGGTTTATGTCAAAACCAGGGAAGGAGCATTGTACAATAGTGAAGCGGGTTTTCAGGTATTTGCGTGGCACTAGTGATTATGGTTTGTGCTACCAAAGAAGACTAATATTGTAAAGAGTTTTCGATATTTGTGGCTTTGTTGATGTAGAATGGGGGAGTAGAGAAGATCTACAAGTGGGTATGTTTTTAAACTATTTGGAGGTGCAGTCAGTTGGATGAGTAAGAAACAATTTGTAGTGGCACTATCAACTACAAAGGAAGAATACACGACAGCCACTCATGCAAGCAAGGAAGCAGTTTGGTTGCAGAGATTGTGTTCAAGTATGGGGTTAGTATAGGGAGCTATAAGGATAGATTGGGACAACAAAAGTGCAATATTCTTGGAAAAGAACCCTGCTTACCATTCAAAGACAAAGCACATTGATGTTTATTATCACTTTGTGAGGGATATGATAGAAGACAACAAGGTGTTGCTGGTAAAGGTGGACACTTTGAAAAATACTGTAGATGCATTGACAAAATATGTGAGCTTTGAGAAGTTCTCTTGGTGTAGAGAAACAAAGGGCATTTTAAGGCTGGATAAATGACTAAGCTCTCTTGTGGCCCCCTGTGTACATAAAATAACAAGTGGGAGAATTTTGGGATGTGTTATATTCTTTCCACCACTAGCCTACCTAGTTAACCGGGGGGTTAGAGGGGCGGGGTGTAGCCCCCCTTCATTGCGCTGATTGCACAACGTGGGGGTCTATTGTGACCATCAACAACCCCCCTTTTATTAGTGTTAGCAATAACATTAATAAATGGGGACCCTTCCAAAAAATTAAATCTTAGCATTTAATGTTGCCTTTTTTTTTAAGAATAAAACAAGGGATCAAAGTGGAATTTGCTAAAACATGTAAATTTACCCTTTCATACTCGAAGTGCAAACTATGAGTTTCCTTATAAAAAGTGCTACATGACCATAAAATCTAAGAAAAGCTTTATAAAGGAAAGTCTCAAACATAAAGGAGAGCTTGAAAAACCCGCTTTAAAACAATTATTATCGCATCACAAAAAGGTCATAGCGGGCATCCCTTATAAAAGCCACCCCTTAAAAATGCGATTCGCGAGAATGCAAGATCACAAAGCTTACAATCTCATCGCATCGCAAATTTCAAATACCATGTCATTACTTTATGTGACACAACCAAATATCGCAAAATGAGATAACCTCTCGCAAATCACATATTGCAGTAGTCCAACGTAGCAATGGTTTTTACAATAGCAGGTTTTGCGATATTACGATCTGCGATATTGTGAAGCAAATCACAAAATCACTTTTATTGCAGATCAAAGGGCTCAGAGTTCAAGGGTAGTACTTTCCAGCGTTCGATGCAAAGTTATGAACATTAAAGTTTAGCTTAACAGTCCATTAGTGGTCATTTATTAAAAAATGATTCGGATTAGGGTAAAGGACCATTTGATGCAAGGTGATATCTATTTGATATGATTTAGAATTAAAAGCTTTCCCATCACCTTATTCTTGTCTTTCTATTGATTTTTTCTATATTCACTATCGTCTTTAACATATCTTTTTTCTCTGCTTGCAACTTTCAAGAAGAATACCCAAAGTGTAATACACAAAGAAATGGGGAAAAATCAAGGCTCCTACGTCTGAGAAGTCAGAAATGAGCCCATTATTCATAAACACCACCTGTAGTAGGGACACAGGGATATCTACCTGGGAAGCTATGTACCAGTTGTTAGAGGAGGAAAACCTGAGAGTTATGCAAGTTATAGTTACAACAGTTGGACGCGTCTCTTTTGAAGCATCCCTAACTACGCTTTCATGCTTGTTTCTACACCGCATTGCTGCGAGGTTGAAGATACTCCCCTATCTAATATGGTGAAATGGATTATAGATCATGCAAAAATATCTGATAGAGAGTTCAAGACGGCCAGTCAGCAAGTCATGGGGTCTTTTACTCCAAACAATTTGAGACGTATGTACCACTTGCCAGAACCCCAGGCTAGCTACAACAAGAAGTTTGTAGAAAAGTTCGCCAAGGAGAATGAGGACTTAGAAGAATGCACAAAGCACTGGCTCTCTTTCTTCTCCTTACTGTTTTTCCGATGCAATGTTATGTAAACTATTTGGGAGACCAGACATCAACAAGTTTTCATCAGAATGGTTACCTTTATTGGATGCGACAACCAATGCCACCATAATGGATTGGGCCCAAATTCTATCAGATAATTTGGCCTTTGCAATTTTAGGATACAAAACTAAACAAATCTTTACTTCAAGGGTTTACCCTCCATTCTTTTTGAGCGCCTATGTCATGGACCCTATTTGTTTTGTTTATGATTTCCCTATTATGGGATGGAAGTGGATGGTAAAAAAATCCACTTCCCATTCAGGTTTATCACAAAGTATTGTGGGAATTCAATTTCATCCCACATTTCTCTTCAAGATTTGTCATGGAGTTATGCTCCCTATTCATAGAATTCTTTACAACCGAGATGCCCTAAGGTTTTCTCCAGAGGTTGAAGTGGACATTCTCCCTATGGAAAGGTGGTTTGGGGAAGAGTTATTCACATATATCAGAGTTTTTGGCAGAATTAATTCACCCCATGTGCTACCTTTTTACGTCCTCGACAAATTAATGGCCAGGGAAATAGCCTATCAAACCTGTGGTGTGGGGGCAATGAGCAAGGTACTGAAAAATTCCAAGAAGGCCATTTGGCCCCAATTTCTTGTAGTATGCAGAGCTTTTGCTTTGTTTGACTTAGGTCATGCTTTTAAAGAAGTTGATAATATGTTATGTTTAAAACTACCAAAGTTCCCAGGGAGGTAGTATGATCACTTTGGTGTTGTAAGTAATTTCACTACAATGGTTAAAATAAAAGTGTTTACCAATGAAGAATATTCCTTTGACAATGTCTTTCTATCAAAGAACACTTTCAGAGAGGTTCTACATATGGCATGAATTGAGTTTGACTAAGAAAAACTCTAAAAGTTTGACAATTACAGAAAGAAGAGTTTATCAAAGGTCCCGTTGGACCAATTGCTGATCGAACCAATAAGGGAGCCTACTCTCAGTGTTAGCATGAGTGGAAGTTCAAAAGAGAAGTCTAAAACAAGTTCCAAAAAAAGAATCAGCTGAAGAGTCCGGTGATCAGTCCAAGAGTGAACACAACAGAAGTGAGGGGTCGATTAAAGGCATAACTCAATCTACAAAAAAGCCTGGCCAGTAGGTTTTGTGCCCGAAACAAGCTGAAGTTCCCACTCCCTTTACAAAGCCAACAAAGCCACTTGTAGTGGATCTAGAAGAGGAATGGGAGAATTTTAATAAGTTAATCAACACCAAAGAACAAAGCGCAGAGCCACTGACAAACCCAAAAGAGACAGCCACAGAAATGGTGATAGAAGGGGCTATCAATACTCCAGAAATAGAGCATATTCCCGTTGCTCCGTCGTCTGAAATCATACTAAGGATAGAGGAAATTCCTCCTCTAGATGTATTTTACAGCCCTCAACATAAGGCTGTTGTCAGAAGGCAAAGAAAGAAAAGAAAACTAGATATTGTGCTCACTCCAGAGGATGAACCTCTGGATGTTCTTTGGAAAGATCCCACTACAGACCCATCAGAAAATCTAACTAGGCTCTCTCAGATCGCAGGAGCATACGCTTCGGAAACAATTGATAAGGCAACAAAGGTTCAATTATTACTTAAAGATAAAGAGGATAGGATTTTGTTTTTGGAACAACAAGTCAGCATCAATCAAGAAGCATAAACACAACTAGTAAAACTACAGCAAGACTTCCAACAAATGAAATTAGATCATCAGAGCAGTTTGGCTAATAAGGAAGAACAGTTACAAGCTATGATAGAACTGCATAAATATGATCCCAAAACTGGGGAGTTTATCACAGAAGCACTCGCTCTTAATGCCCAACTTTTGCAACAGGAAGAGCTACTCTTCCAGAAGATCTCGCAATGGAATTCCCATTATGAAATGAGCGATAATATTACAAATCAAGTCGTAGATTTACGACTTGATTATGATTTAATTTTTAAGAAGGTTTCAAACTTCTTGAACTGGCAGAGATCTGAAGAAGGGAAAAGAACAGAATTGCCCAGAATTGATGAATCACATAAAGAGATTTTTTTTGCTAAATGGGATTCTCGGCTTAAGGAAGCAGAATAGGCGATGGAAGAGGCAGCGGAAATAACGAACAATGTCATTGAGTGCATAAATGAAAATCTGCATAAGGCCAATTTGATATCAGAGACTACCCCAGGCTTCCTTCCAAAGGCACAACAACTTCAAACAAAGTGGAAACAAACAACAGAGGAAAAAGCAGAGGCAATTAAACAGGTAAACAGGTTAAACTTGGACACATACTGGCAATACCTGGTAAAGCGACATAGCCAATGGATGACCCTGAAATGCATCATAACCTATGCCGAGAAGATAGTGCTAGCTCTTGACAACGCCGTATTTGTAGGACAGTTAAAAGCTGAAGTCGACCAACCGACGTTCTTGAAACCGATGCTGGATATTTGCAAGCTAAAGAATCAGATGCAGGATTTATCATAGATACAGTTTAGTTTTATTTTAGTTCATTTTTGCTTAAAATGAGGTAGGTCATTTAAACCTCCTCATCTATTTTTGTAATATTTATTTTTAGGTTTCATAGAGTAGTATTTAATCCCCTCTCATGCATTTAGAGAGCGTTCCAGAGTTTTATCAAAAACAATTCTTCAGAACGTGCATCTTGCCCCCCACTGAGGAGCTTTTGATAAAATGAATGGAACAAGATTTATTTTTATACGCGTTTGATATCTGCTACTAAAATGCACTTTTGTACTCTTAATGGATGTTAAGTGATTTGAAGATAAATCTATATTGCTGCAGCTCATGAGTAGAACTTATTACCAATGTTAGTTTTATCTCCTAATACCTTTTACTTATGTGCCAAGTGATAAATTATTTTCAGTTATTTATATATGAAAGTCTGAATGTTTAGTTGTCATTGTTGCACTTCTGTATGGTGATAACTTACTTTTTATGCTAAGTATATGAATAACTCTTATGCGATATGTTTCTCATAATTGTTTCGGCTAACTTTTTATACGAAACAATAATTTTGAATGGATTCTTTTCTCGTAGTGATTGAATGATTTTCATTTCCATTGCTGTTGGAAATTATTTTAGATTGCATAAGTAAATGTTACTCCCGGTACAGTTTAGAGTTAGATGTTTTCTTTGATTAAAATATATTACATATGATAGTTAAAATATAGATTAGATTTAGAACAAGAATTCACCCCATAAAACCCCAAAAAGAAAAACATCATCCCGTTAATACACCCATCATAAATAGATTGGGAAATTGGTCCCATCATCCCTAGTCGGAGCCACTATTCCAAACGGAAAAGGAGCTGCATTAAGGTCCAGACCGAGTGGTTATCCCCCTTGTTGTAGACTCGATTTTTCGAGCCTTCAACATATTTGGCGCTAGAAGGAGGGCCTGACTGTGAATGGCAAGTAAATCTACATATTCACGTCATTATAGGAGTAAAAATCCCTCACCATCACCCTCAACTTCTCGTTCGCAGTCCAAATCTTCCATCACTGAACCAGAAGTTGAAAAGAAAAATATAGAGCACATTACTGAAATCACAAACAAGCCAGATCATTCTTCTTAAGATCTGCTTGAGTTACAAACTTTAATTCATAAGTTGTAGGGAATTTCTTTATCTCAAGAGGAATTTGAGTTTTCCTAAGGTAGTGTCACTTCTCATTTGACCCCTACTCAACGACTAACTAGAGCACACGGAAAAAATTTAGGAATCCCACCAGTTGAGTTTCCTTTACTGAGTCGTAAGAGAGCTAGGAAAACACCTGCAAAATATCAGAATGAGGTTTTATCATCATCTTTATCTACCATCCCATCCATATCATCACAAGTTCATTCATCCATCCGACAACTCCAGATTGTGGTTCACACCGGTACAAGAGCAACATCCTCCTCTACCCAACCACCTTCAACTATTGCAACACATCCTCCTACTCATACCCCAACAATGGTAGGAAACCATCCACCAAGGCCATGGGCCAATCCAGGAGCTGTGAGAATGCCTGCACCCTTATCACAATTACCAACGAATCCTGAGAAATGGCTCCCCAAGTTCAATCTTGACAATGGCCTATCAGCTGAAGAGCACATAAATAATTTCATGCTGTCTATTAATTTAAATGGAGTAACAGAAGAGGATGCAGTTGTACAATTATTCCCTTATACTTTAAAAGGAGCAGCAGGATCGTGGTATTTTTCATTACCATCAGGCTCCATTAATAACTGGGATATATTTCAAGATCAGTTTTTGACAAAATTTGGAGATGACCGATCTATAACAACTTTAATCAATGACCTCTCCAATTTGAAAGCCGAACCAAGAGAACCAATTAGGGATTTCAATTCTCGCTTCAACAAATTATTAAACAAAATACCAACAGCGTTGAAACCTAGCAACGAAGTCCAAAACAAATGGTATATTTATGCTTTGCCTTCAAATTCAACCATCTTTGTAGATAGGGCTGCCAAGCCGACATTAGCTGAAAATATGAAAGAAGCGATAGCTGTAGAGAAACATATCCTAGCCGTAGAAAAGAAAAAAGCTGTAGATGAAAGAAAGTCTAAAAATGTCTCTTTTAGAGATGATCCTAAGAAAAAACAATCAAAGGACCCATTCGACCTAGAAGGGTTACAAAAAGTTTTGAAAACCATGTCCAACGAAATGGTTGATATTAAGAAACAAGTAGCAGAAACCTCTTCCAAGAAACCTTTTAAACCCTTCAGGAGGAATCCTTCAACTGATCCTAAACCTCCAAACGCTATAACAAATGTGGAATTAGAAGAGGAAGAAGAAGAAGTTTCGAATGAGGAACAAACTGATGATGATGAAGTTGTGGAAATACAAGGAATGTGGGATTTCATTCTTCCATATGAAGAAGATCAAGATGTATTGCTTGTTGATACAAGAAGTAGAAATCAACTTGATCCTCCACAATCCAGTTCTAAATAGAAAAGCCCAAGCTCGACTCCTAAGGATAAAATTGTAGGTAAGAAATCCTCACCAAAGGCTACTCAGACAATCCCAGTCCAATCTGATTCAACAACTCCATCTAAAACACTTATCATCTGTAATGAAATGGAGTATAACATTGTTGAAGACATGAAGAAAAATAGGGCTAATATTACTTTTCATGAGCTCAACAAATTAAAGCATTAACAGAAATTGCTCTTGAAAGTGCTGCATGCAGTAACTATTACGCCTCTACCTACCGCTGTAATTTCAGAAGCTACTCATGAAATGGGAAGACCTCTGATTGGAATGTCAAATAAAGTCAATCCCAATGACATTTCTTTGATTGGAGGAAGGTCAAAATCCCATACTTCGCCATTCCTCCTCACCTTTGAAGTTTTCAATAAAAATTTGCATAACTTCTGGTAGATTCTGGTGCTTCATCTAATATTTTGCCTAAGACAATTTGTGCAAAGTTAAATGTCCAACCTCAGAAATCCACAGTACGCATAGTGCAGCTAGATCGGTCTCAAGTTGAGGTTATCAGTGAACTTAATCAAATGACCATAAGGCTTTCATCAAATCCAAAGGTATGTCAAGTCATTGATATACTTGTTGCAGACATTCCTTAATTTTATGGACTAATTCTTAGCAGGGATTGGTCAGAGAAGCTTCATGGTTACTTTGCGACCGACTGGTCTCATATGTGGCTCCTTTACAATGGTAAAACAAATCAGATAAAGGTTGAACGAGAAAGACACCAAAAATATATAGTGACGAAGTTAGAAGGAGAAACCGAGCCTGTAGCATACAACAACAATATAATTGGGAACTATTCTGTTGATTTGTTCTTAGGGAATTTCAACGCTCATACTTCACCTTTTTTTAGAAAATTCCGTTTTATCTCAGATAGAAAATTTCTCTCAAATAGACACTTCTAGATGTATTAATTTTGTACATAAACCTGTAAATAAAAATTCGTTTTGGAAATTATTTTTTGATGATTCTAAGTCTAATGATGGAGTAGGGCAGGTTGTATATTAGTCAACCCAAAAGGAGAGAAAACCATGCTAACATGTAGACTTGAGCTCGATTGCATGAACAATACTACTGAATATGAAGCATTAGTTCAAGGGTTATACAAAGCAATCAGGCTTGATATCAAATATTTGCAAGTATTTGGAGACTCTGAGATTGTTATCAGGCAAGTAAGAAATACTATACATTGTTTGTCAGGACACTTGAAGCACTATCAATTGTTAGTACAAGACCTGACTTCACACTTTATAGCATTTAATATTTGATCCATTCCTAGACTCCAAAATGATAGTGCTAATCTCCTAGATAATGTAGCCTCCAAGCTCATTCCACCAGAAGACTATAGCCCAGACAGAT
>APFE030921218.1:0-13686 GCA_000404065.3 Pinus taeda
CCATCAGTGAATCCATGACCTAATTGAATGAATCATTAGTATGGGACTCCTACTATGAGATGCAAAAGAGAAAATTTTAATCACTGATGGCAGTGTGAAACACTGACACTAACATATGGCATGAGGGTGAATGGCTAAAGAGAGATTTGGCTTAGCCATTCTACAGTCTAGTGGAATGTGGTAGTGCCATCTTGGGTTGGTTCATTGCATACATTAATGATAAATTAATTCCCTTGATTTTCATGTGTAAAGGTACTGATGTATTTATGGATTTTATGGATGGTATGTTTATTGTATTTATGTTCCTATTATGTTGTTTATATGCACATTTTATGACAGCAACTATGTATGGCTCTCAGCATGTTTTTACTTTGTATGTGAATGGATAATGTGCTTATGACCTAATAGATGATAATGAAGCAAATGGAATGAAGGAACAATGGTTCATAGCGATTCTCAAATAAGTACGAGATCCCTACACTTAATTATGTTGTTTACACCTGTGAGTTACATGTCGATGATATGTTTGACAAAATGCCTATCATGCCTAGTAGGGATCCAGTCAAGGTCTTGAACAAGTATTTTCTTTAGTACTTCCATTTCCATGTTACTTTACTAATTTGAAGAGATGGATCAATTCTGGGAAGTGTCCTGGGCTCTGAGCCTGAAAAAGTGGCTTAAATCTCGGGGTCGCTAGCACAACACTGACATTTTTTATCCATAGATGTTGGTAGGTAGGCATGTGAGAGCGACTTTAGGTTGTTGGTTGCTACCTTGCCCATAACATGAGAGCAACTATGGCCCAAGAGACCTAAAACAACAATGGGACCTAGGAACAGGCTATCTAGGTGGCTGACTTTTCCTCTAAGGGTTTTGTTGATGATGTTGGATGTATGTATGGTGTTTTTATGTCGGTTCCACTTCCTTAATGTGACTTAGAAGGTTGAATTATAGCATAGTGGCCTCTTGTCACATGTTTACCCAGACTGTCTGGTTTCTTGGGTAGATCTACGAGGAGGGTGTTACATAAATAAAATGATGATACTTATTCTTTCATTAATCCTTAGCTTCTACTTTTTTCATTATTTCATACACACTCCAAATTGGTTGCCACAATCGACAAAAACCCAGTGCCTTCTCCTCAACCATGTGCACATACACATAGTGTGCATCACAACTGCACAATCCACACACGACATACAACACTATGCAATGCATGCATCCACACCTAACATATAAAGCATACACCTACACCCAGTGCATAACACAACACAATAAATACTCTTACATTCGGTGTACGAAACGGCACAACACGTATACGTACACAATGTACATTACAAGACATACATCCGCACACAATGTGAGACACCAAAAAATGCATACACATACACCTGATATACAACATAACTCATACATCTATACCTCATGTACAAAACCACACAATACATGTACCCACACATAGTACAACACAACGAATACACATGTCACAGTACTGTGACTACACAATGAACATAATTAGTACCACATGCCTGCAGCACAACATGTACAACATGCACTCAATTCCTCAAGTATGCCAGTGCCACATGTACTAAGCACCACCTGCACAACGTGTGCACAACATCACATGTACACGGCACCACCTGCACAATGTGTACACAATGCCATATGTACACTGCACTGTTGTACAACATGTACACAATACCACACGTACTGATTACCACACACACAAAAAGTACGCGTCACCACATGTACATAGTGCCACATGCACGACATGTACACAACACCACCTACACATAGCACCACTTGTAAAACATGTACAAAGCACCACATGTGCACAACACCACTTGTAAAATCATTCACCCAACACCATATGTACATAGCACCATCTATACCCAACAGTGAATATGCAATAGGTAAAACATATATAACCTATGCACAAAAATAGTACCTACATCCAAAAGCACACTGTCTCTACTAAGAAACCTTGCTTCCATTGTCTTATCCATGCTTTATCCTAACATGTCGCAAACCACACTACTTTAATTTCACGGATGTATCCTTCCACATTACTTGTCATAACATGAACATAGTCATAATACAAGCATACAATATAAATTCATATTCACATGATAGTTACCCCATATATTTGTCATGACTACTCTTCCCACTTGATTCCTCATATCCAAGAACTTCTTCATGTCATTTTCTTGCATAAGAAATCATTCCGCCACAAGAACGATTCTTAATGATCTGTCGGATAGTTACATAGATATATGGATACATACATAGATATACATAAACATTAGAATAAACAATCATGATACTATTAGAAAATGATATACATACATACGTACATGTATACATACAAACATCAGCATAATCATGATCACAACAAAATTACCATATATTATAAGGTCAAGGTTAATAAATCACCCTTTACATGTGCAACATATTCAAAACATTGAGAACAATAGTTTCCAACATAGGCAAGGCATCTAACACCTCATATATGTTTAATTTACCTTTTCCTGCTACCTTTCTCATGACTATATTGCTAGCGTCCATCTACACCAATGGACCCAACCAATCCAACTGACTGTCATAGTCTTACCTTCCATTGTGCTTACTCATGCACCAAGCTTCATCCAGGTTTTACCTGTTGGGTACCATATGACTCTCCCCGAGCTCCATTAACTTTCCTCTTTCCCAACCAATTATCAAGATTCAAAACAATAAAGGAAAGACCGAGACAAAAAGAAGAGGAAAACCATGGAAAACCAACAACAATATGACACCACAAACAAAGTTACATGATCATGCACTAGACATAACAAAACTGAAAATAAAGCGCAAGAAAATCACGAAATGCCAGAAGCACAAGGCTAATAATAGACACCATGACTCAATTCCCATGGTTCCCAGTGATTTCAAAGGAAAGCTCAACCTGAGCCTTCTTGAAGATTTCATGGCAGTCTCTTTCCATGCAATCCCCTGCATCATACTTCCATTAGCACATAATGTCAATGCATAACTAAACATCACAATACACTAGTTACCTTATCTTATTGTTCCAAACACATTGCTTGCAACTGAACACATCCACGCCATCTCTCAAGGGACTCCAATTCCCTTGATAGATCCACCTATAACTAGAGACTAGCTAATATACCTGTCAAATACATGTTCATGAATATAGCACATACCCACATAACTCGGGCGAAATCAAGGGTAAGAATACTTTCGGTATGCAAATCATTCATTCGTTTGGAATTAGTGTTTCCAAACATATCCAAAGGAATTATTTCCCAATTCCTTTCTTTGACCTTTTTCTTGCTACAATTAAGTGTTACTATGCACTGTCACATCATCGACTATTAGTGAGATAAACACATTAACTATTACCTTGTCAGGATAATACCAACATGCTTCCTACAACTACTCACACATGTCAACCACATGTTCCAAATATGAAGACAATCATATCTATCAATTTGAAATCAACATTTAGCAAGACTAACAATCATGTCATAATCCATAGTCAACTCATAGTCATTAGACATAATGCTATAACTATCACCTACTTACACGCAAGTACATATCAATTGTCTCGACACATATGTATTAGTACAATCATCTTAAAAAAAGATCATTTCTTCATGCAACCCTATAAACTCACACTCATATCATGCAATTAATCAAACATTCAAGCAAGCTATGAACACACCATGTCAGCTAAATCAACTATTCAACATAATCAAACAGTCAAGTACCAAATATATGACATAAGAAAACTCATACCTTGATGTATCTCAGGGGAGGCGATCTTGTCTACACAATCAATCCTGGTTAGCATGACACAACTTCACAACATATCAACTCAAACATAAATCATGATATCCATAATAGTAACTAACTAACATGTTCACATCATAAGCTCATAAGCATTTATCGTTCATGCATAACAATCACATATGTACGATCAATCTAGATTAGTATGACACCATATCACAAATATGTCGGCTCATACTTGGATATCGCAACCATAACCATCTACATAGGTAAAACCATGTTAACACAATACATATAACATCAAGATCTTCAATTCAATGAACATAACCATCACGCATATGGCCAATCTAAATTACAACATCAAGATCTTAATAAAATAACCCTCATCATCAAGTTAATAGCATATAACAACAATAAGCTATATATCATGCTCATCAACAACATATAACCTAATAATCAAGTTATCTAACGCAAAACAACAATAACAATGCATACAACTACAGGTTAGTATCATTCTTGACTATTCGACATTTGTTCATATAACTACACTAATAAACTAACATATATCATGAATGTAATCATAACATCAAAAGACATGTACATAAACCTAATTCATATAATAATCCTTAACTTACATACATTCATACCAACATACAATAACTGTATGGCGATCTTCTCTTACCCCAAAGTCTAATGAGACAACCTCATTATGATGATTTTCATCTCTTGTTCTATCTCAGCAAACACATTAGCATCATAATAACCAATAGCACCACGATGACCTAAATTTGCATACAATGACTTCACAAGGAATTTTTGACCTATTATTCATGCATAACTATAACCAAGACCATATGTTCATAACGATTGCATATAGACATATAACACATGAGTACAAAACCATATACACATCCGTCTAGCTAGAGTCCAGTCGTCAATGCATGACCATATCAAACTCACAAACTATGACCTCATGCATGAAACCAACCACTACTCCACTGTAAACATTGCCACATGCAACCATCAACATGCATAAGAAATGCATAATCAATTACACATACACATGAACACATGTAGTCAAGCATAATTGATCAATACTTGTAACCAACCTACAAGACTGATACATGTAATCAAACATATAAGAATGCAACCTAACATACAAGGATGTAATCAAGCAGCACATAAAAACTTGTAAGTGAAATATAAAAATATGTAACCAATCATATACTCATGACGATGCATTCCAAAAAATTAATATCAAGTTCCTCGCAGTGTCATGATCCGGATTATCCACAGTTTTTTGTTTATTTTGTCGACGTTTCAAACCCCAAAGGGGGTCCATCATCAGGACTAAATTAGATCGAAGAATGAAAGCTTTTTATTGAGAGAAGATTCCAAGGACCTGGGTATAAATAAACTGACAACCTTACTACAACCATGATCAACATTATGCAATGCAACAAGCACATGGAATGCAAGTGTAAGAGACACACATGCAACTGGCATGCATGCATGGCCAACACACATAGCCCATCCAGTTCGATAGTTCAACCATGCTTTGATACCACTCTGTAACACCCTCCTCCCACATATACCCAAGTAATCATGCCAATCGGAGTAAACATCAGATGAGAGGCTACTATGATCAGATTCGACCTCTATGTGACCTTAAGGAAGTGAAATCGATGGAACATCACACACAATCATCCAACATCAACAACAGAACCCTCAGGAGACATGTTAGGCACTCAGACATCTTGTCCCCAGGTCCCACTATTGTTCTGATCTCTTAGGCCATCGTCGCTCCATGCTATGGGCAAGGGAGCAAGCAGTAACCTAAAGTCGCTCTCACAGGCTTGCCTGCTAGTGACCAGAGACCAAAATTTCCAATTATGTGCCAGCAACCCCGAGATTTAAGCCACTTTTTTAGTTCCAGAGGCTTGGCCACTACCCAAAATCGAGTGATAGCTTGGAATCAGTAAAAGTACACGAAAACAATGATGCAAAGGCAATAAGTCGAACAAGACCTTTATCAGACCCCTACTAGCCATTTCAAGCATTTTGTCATACATATCATCAACATGTAACCTACAGGTGTAAATAACATAATTAAGAGTAAGGTTCTCATACTTATCTGAGAATCGCTATGAACCATTGCTCCCTCATGTCATTTGTTGCATTATCATTTATTAGGCCATAGATACCATTCATTTACAAGTAAAAACATGCTGAGAGCCATACATAGTTGTTGTCATAAAATATACATATAACCACCATAATAGGAACAAAATTACCATAAACATATCAGCCATCAAAACCCACATATACATCAATAATTTTGCACATGGAAATCAAGGGAATGAATTTCTCATTAATGAATGCAATAAACCAATCAGAGATGGGACTACCACGTTCCACCCAACCATAGAATGGCTTAGCAAAATATTTCTTCATCCATTCACCCCTGTTCCATATTCAAAGCATGAATGTGGGAGTCAAACCAAAAGAACCAACCAGGGCATACTGATGCTAAACCACCTCACCCTCATAAAAAAAAAACCAGGCTTTACCATAATCCATCTTGGATCACTAGGCCAACACAACGAACACATCATAACAGGCCTTACTATGATATCCACCTGATCACTAGGCCAAACAAGAATGGATGCCACCGGGTTTCTCCACCTACACCATGAGGAATTTTCCTGTCTCCTAGTCTCTCAAACTTTACTACAATCCAAACTCGGATCACTAGGCCCTAAACCGAGACCCACTCTCCAAGATTTACCGCATATCCCAAACCTCGGATTACTAGGCCCAACGTAGAGCAAACCACCTCTTGGCTTTACCGTATATCTTTCCATTCACCAGAAATGATTCCTAGGCCCACCAAGGCAACATAATCCTTTATTTACCACAAGGCACAGTTTCGCTCAGGGGTCACTAGGTCAGTGGCTTTACTGTGATCCACAGTTCAGTTTAGTGACCACTAGACCATGTGCTCTATCATTCGAAGATCCACCTCACCCAGCTTTGAATTCATCTAGTAATCTAGCTCAACCAAAACATGAGAACCCCATCGCACCATGGCTATCCAGAAATGGAAAGGCTAGGTTGAAAACATTGTTACACTTGGAAAAACCCATGCCATGATAGAAAATAACCACATGCAATGCCATGCATGCCAAATCTAGCAAGGAAAATACACATGCAAGTCGATACCTGCAATGAAGCCTGTTGTAGTTGCTTGATCATGCCTTTCCCTGCTCGATCTTGCTTCCTCTTTCTTTCCTTGCCTTTCTTGCTCCAATGCCAAAATGCTCCAAGAGAACCCTAAGTGTCCAAGAGTATGAGAGAGAGAGAGAATAATGAGAGAGCTCCAAAACTCAACTGACAAAAGGTTACATTGACCAAGCTTGCCCACTGATCCTCAAAAGCCTTTTTATCAATGTGGCCTATATTTTCTTCATTTTCCATTATTGTCCTTCAATTTTCTCCTAATTTCCTTTACTTTATAAATAATTGTGCCAAAATTCCACTTTGCCTTTCCAAAGCCTTAGCCATTGCCTTTGCCAATTTCCTTAGCCATAAAAGACCAAATGAACACCCACTAGGATGTTTTTCCCAACATTCAACTTGGAATGTGTGTCCCATCAACCATGGGATTTATATATTTTTACATGGATTTTTACCAGGGCTGTTACATTGTTGTAACTTCCGGAATCCATTAAACACATGATGACAAGACTAATAAACCAAAAACTAAATCTAGGACTAGGCCTGACCATCCCCAATCGGGGCTAACATTCTTTCAAACACTTGGCATCAATGCATCTATAGGTGTAAACAACAGATCTAAGCATAGGGGTTTCATACTTATCTGAGATTCACTATGAATCTTTGTTTCCTTATCACATTAGTTACAGTTTTATCCATTAAGCCATAGATACATTGTTCATTCATATACAAGTAAAAACATGATGGGAGCCATACATAGACATTGTCATAATACACATTCATAACCAACATAATAACAATAGAAATACCAAGGAAACAACAACCATATAATCCACATATAAACTAGTATAATACTCGTGAGATAACAAGGAGAAATAACCTCATATTAATGATGCAAAATCCAACTCATTATGGGACTACCACATTCCACTCGACCGTAAAATGGCTAAGCCAAATCTCCCTTCAACCATTCACCCCCATGCAATATTCCAAGCATGAATATGGGATCTTATAGAACACATCAATCCAAAACCATCCAGGGATTCTAGAGGCCATCCACCTCAACCCATCAAAAAATGATTCCACGTCATGGTTGGATATCACAAAACCATCATTAGATTGGTCTCTATCAAAGCCTTCCAGGACCTCCAGAGTGTTTATCCAACCAAGGCTTCCAGGACTAATAACTCAACCCACATCTTTTACCGGACTTCCAGAGTGTTTTTCCAACTACATCTTAAAGGACTAGTAACTCAACCCACCAAGGGATTCCAGAGCGTTTTTCTATCCAAGGCTTCCACAACTAGTAACTCAACCCAAGATGTTACATGGCTTCTAGAGTGTTTTTCCAACCAAGGATTCGAAGACTAATAACTCAACCTAAGCTAAGGAAACATGAGAACCAGCGAAAATAAAACAATGAAATATCCATAATCGCCATGGTTATCCAGGAAATAGCAAGGCTAGGCAATCCACTGTCAATCCCGACCATCCTCCATGCCAATGACAGATCATAACTAGCAAACCACATGCATATGACACACATGGCAAAACTAGTGAGGAAAACATACATTCATCTCGGTTCCTGTAAGAAAAACCCATTGTAGCTACTAATCTTGATGTCCTCTTGCACTTTCTTCCTCTTCCTTTGCCTTCTTGTTCCAAAACTCCAAATATGCCGCACTCTCCAAGAGTGCTCCAAGAAAACTCTAAGTGTCCAAGAGTATAAGAGAGAGAGAATAGAGAGAGAACTCCAGAAATGAACTGACATAAGCTTACACTAACCAAGCCTACCCACTGATCCTTAGAAGCCTTTTTATGAATGAGGCCTCTATTTTCTTCATTTTGCATTATTTTCCTTCATTTTCCTCCTCACATGCAACTTGTGACCTTTCACCTCCCTTTTTCCTAATTTCTTTTATTTTCATAAATAAATGTGCCAAAAATTCCATTTTGCCTTTCCAAAGCCTTAGCCATTGCCTTTGCCAATTTCCTTAGCCATTAACAACCAAATCAACACCCACACTACAATGTCTTACCCTACATTCAATTTGGAATAAGTGTCCCATCAATCATGTTTATTATTTTTGCCTTTATTAGCTTTTATTACATGGAATCTTCACAAGGGTTGTTAAACCTTCCACCATGATTAAGCTAGTGCATGATATTTTCATAAATCTAGAGCACATTAAGGCCATTATGTTGTCACTTATTTCACATATGGCATTCACCACTATGACATCATCTTCAACATGGAGAGAATCTAAGAAATATACCATTGTTTCTAGAGAAATGTATATTGCTATTCTTATCTTTATTATTCCGCATGGTGTTTGTAGATTGGCAATTTTTCCTAAACTCTTAAGATTCATTGACTACTCCAACTCTCACTACCTTGATCCATAATGCAACCAAAGCCTACTTAGGGTATTAGTGTTGGGTGTCTCAAGCTGACACATAAGGCTTGGTTTAGTTAGGTCAGGTTAACAACATTCTTCTTGTTAATTTTCAAATTATTATTTAACCATGATAAAACATGTGGATGACTCTTTTGCATTAAATTGCAAAAACCATTAAACATATTAGATGTTGTTGATATGAACAATGTTGCTAGGGTAGCTTTGAGGTACAAGTGTTCAATGACAAACTCACTTTTAACAACACAATCTCAATTAAGATTTGAGAGAGATATATTGGTTTTTTTTTTTGGGTTGTAAATGGGAATAATTATTTGGGGATGATGGAACAATACATAGATGAAAATAGGTCACTGATCTGGTACAACCACTTAGCTTAACTCCCCATGATACTTTGCTTTACTCTCTTCTATGTTCCTCATTGGATAAGTTGGTGCGAATTAAAGGATTGGGTAAAATTATGTGTGGTTTGTGTCTTGTAGCCAATGCTTCCAAAATCAAAGATTTCATTCCTTATGTAGGGTGGTCAAATTTGTAGGACATCAGAGAGCACAAAAAAGTGCACAAAGAATTTAATGCATTATGGAAGGAGATTACTAATGAAAAAATTGAGAGGGGGAAGGAAAATGAGTGTGGAAAATGGGAATGATTTTTCAAACATGATGCTTGACATCTTTGAGAAGGCCAATGCCATGGACAAAAAATTAAGTAGCAAGGACATGTTGGTTTCTATAATTAGCACTTCAATAAATAATTTGGGTAGGGAAACAATAGAGACATTGACAAATCTACTATGATAAAATATAGTGTAGGAAGAGATTGAATGGATGATTCACAAACACGACCTAAATTCATGTGATCTTTCAAGTGTTGAGTACATATAATGGACAATGAAACTTTGAGATTGCATTTGTTGATTCAACTACTACTTCTCTAAATAAATGGATACTTGCATTATGGTAGGATACATCATTCATGAGATTGATTCTTGTGGTAGTGGCATCCCAACTAATAGTCATTCTAGGATTATAGAGAAGAATTGCCAGTTGTTAGGGGCCCTCGCAAAAGATTGATACATGATCAAATCACCAAAAGTACATATAAATTAGCATAAGAGTAGAGTATCAAAACATCGATAACTTTGAAGGAGATGACAAGCTAGTGGATGGACATGTCTAGGGGTTAATGGAATTCATATGTGTGCACCTAATAGAAGGCATATAACAATACACATGGAAGGAGGAAAGAGATGAAACCCATTATCATTCTTCTAAAACATGAACATATCAAATGCATCTTGAATAAACATCTCATTCAAAACTATCATGGTAGTTTCTAATTTGAAGTGTAACTTGTGTTGTCCATGACATCTTGAAGCAAATGAACAGCCTTGATTAATGAATTGAGTAAAAGCTAAGCTACTTGCCGAGGTATGCCCTTCATTTATTTGAATTTCAATCCACTATTTATAATTACACTTGAAAGCATTATAATATTGGTTATTGTAATGAAATTGCAATTTCTTACCTCTATGAGTTGCCATCTTAGATATGATTAGATACAAAATATATACAAGTTTTATCTAATAATAAAAATTAAAGAATCAAACAATTAGAGAATCCATACCATGATTAACATGTGATAGCATACAATCACTTTCTAACATGTGGTAGCATACAATCACATTCAAAAGATAGCAAGCTTCAAAGAATCACTGACAAACAATTCCCATATCCTTAAATAGCTTCACATAAAATTGTGTAAATTCTTTATAAAAATATCATATTTTTGAACTCAAATAATAAAAACAAAAATCAAAAATATATTCAAACTCTAATTATATAAATACCAACCACCAAAAATATATCCAAACAATAATTATACTAATACCTAATAATAAAATTGTGTTAAATTTATATATATAAACACAATATATATATATAAGTATATCACATCAAATCATATATATAAAACAACTGCAGATTAAAAAAAATTAATAATACAAAAAAAAGATATAAATAAATTAATAATATTTTTAAAAATTGAAATTTACTTCAACAATAATCTTTAAAACACTATTTTAAGTAGAACAATTTTTCAACAATTTGATAATTGATTATGAGATTTGTACAACTATCATAATGTATTAACATTAAAAAGAAGATTTCAACAATGTGAAATTGCCATAACATTTATTTGAAATTGATGCGTACGGTTGCCTATGAAAAATTGTAAGAACCCCGCTTACCTACTCTGATTTTTTTTTTCAAATTTTATATTGTTGTAACATTTACGTCCATTGATTGCATTGCCAGTTGTTCCCCATGAAGAGAGTGGGACAAAAGATCCCGTCACAGTCAAAGCATTTAGTATAGGGGATACCTTTAAAAAGTTGGAAAATATTTAGGTCACTTAAAATTATGAAGTGCGATAATTTTTATTTGGGATCTTTATAGAAAATTATTCATTACGATTTTTTAAAAATCTTAACTAAAATTTCTATAATTTTCAAGATAAATATAAATTTTTAGAACTATGCGCCTTATTTAAATATTGGTTAACATGTTAAATTCGATAAAAGAAAATTCATATAGTACATAGTGAAAAATTTAATTTAAATAATAAAGTGATGAATTTTTTCTGAATTCCACTAAAAATTTCAAACAATAAGTCTATTCCAGCTTGAAAAAGGAGAGCAGTATTCTTATATAGGTGGATGCAAGTTGTTTTGCATAAAGAATGGGTTTGGACTACCAAATAAAGGAATCTTATTTGTGGTAAAGCAGGGTTCCGCAAGGAAATCAACGCAGGTCATTGTACAAGAAGCTAGTTCTTTCGCTTCCATTAAAGGATTTAAGAGGATTTAAGAAAACAAGGTGGATGGCATTATACAGGAAGTTGGTTCTTTAGCTGTCCGATCTTCTATTTTGTTTTTGGGATGCATACTCTGGTTTATTTTTTGTTATTGTTTCTTGTTTTTTGGATGTATATTTTGGTTTATTTTTTATTTTTGTTTCAGTCTGGTTTATTTTGGTTTTTTGTGTTTTTATCTTAGTTATTTTTTGTGCTTTTTTTTTTCTAGTGTTACCAATTTGTTGGTTCTTAGTGATTTCTTTTTTTCTTCTTTGGTATGGTGTTGGTCTGATAATGATTTGCTTGCCTCTCTTCGGTTTCTGGTCATATGTAATTTCTCATTTGATTAATAAAAAATGTTCTCATTTGATTAAATGAAAAATAAAGATTTTTCGTCGAAAAAAAAGGTCTTGCGAACTTTAGTCAATAATGTTGCGATAGAACTGATAATCAATAATGCTAGAAGAAGGGAAAACTGGTAGGAAACTTCATGCTTCCACTGTTTAGATTACCAGATTACGGTATTAGTTCACTAACTATTGCCACTTGGTTTTCTCAAAGGAAATAAGAACCTCAAGTAATCAACTACAAATCAAATCTCTTTTGTTTTCAATTGAGGTCTTGATACCAGAAATGCTGCAGCTAATAGCTTCTCTGCTCTCCTGAATCGTTCATAGGCAAATATTGAAGCTAAGAACACATTCTCAATCTCTGCCAAATATATTCGATCTTGCTTCTTTGTTAATCTGTATCCAATGGCACCCGTTAACTTTACATCCTTTGCATCCACCAACAGTTATGTGTATGAAGTGTTTCTAAATCACCGTGGTCCTGACGTCAAGAAAGGACTCACTACCCATATCTACCATTGCCTTAAAGAACTTAGATTAGTAGTTTTTCTGGACTAGAAAGAATTGCAAGGAGGAGAGAAGTTGGATCCTCAAATCGAAGGGGCTATTCGAATAGCGTCCTTTCATGTAGCCATATTTTCACCAACTTATGCTCAATCAAGATGGTGTCTCCACGAGCTTGTATTGATGAGGGAACAGATGTTGAAGTCGGGGTCAACAATAATTCCAGTTTTCTACAAAGTCGAGCTCGCAGATCTTCGGTGGATGCACGATGGAGATCAAGTTTATGCTAGAGATTTGGGCGTGCTTGAAAGGAAGAGAGCATTTGATTGTCCGCAACCAAGGTATGACCCCAATACCATAGAAAAATGGAGGAATACTCTTTTTGCTGTGGCAGATATAATCGGTTTTAGTAAGACCCTCCCTGTTATTTGAGATTTGTAATTTGTTGGCATCATAAGTATATCATAGATTATTTATGTAGATGTTTTTTATTCGTCTGTTGACTGTGATTGTGAATATTATTCAGGGAAGAGTGG
>APFE030921219.1:0-40016 GCA_000404065.3 Pinus taeda
TTACTTGGAGTCAATTAATGAGTCAAGATTTTGTCCCCAATCTACTTCCTACATTAACTCAGGTTATCTCTTAGAGGGTTATTCTTATGTTGGTTGATGCCACATGGAGCTTCTCTAAAATTCTCTAAATTTAATTTATTTTCTTATTTTAATTCACCTTCCTCTTTTCTTAATTAAGTTTAATTGGTTTAGGATTAATCGTTATCCTTACAATATGTTTGTCTTCCCCTTTTATCTAATTAAACCACCTGATCTACCTAGAATTTTCCAACATGGGGAGGGTGGAATTTTTAAGGTACTTTATTTATTTCTTCCTATGATCCTACTTATTCCAAGTTTTATTTTTGATTTAATTTCCTTGGTTTCCAATCATCATTTTCCCTTAATGTAACTTTACCTAGCTTTCATTCCTTACTTATATTTATTTGTTATTATTTATTTTTAATGATTCCAAGGGTGCCAAGTTTGGTTGTGCCCTTCAATAACTTCCCTAGAAGTTCCAAGGGTGTCACACCTAATAGTTTAATTGTGATGCTAAGGGTACCAAGTTTGGTTGTGCCCTTCAAGAACTTCCCTAGAAGTTCCAAGGGTGCCACACCTAACAGTTTAATTGTGATGCCAAGGGTGCCAAGTTGGTCGTGCCCTTCAAGAATTTCCCTGAAATCCCAGGGGTGCCACACCACTTGCCCTTCAAGCATCCAGTGACTACGAGGGGAAAATACTGTGCAACGTCATAGACCACTATCGTCTCTTATGTTGCGTGCTATAGTGAGACTAATGGTGCCGGGGATCAAGGAATCCGCCTTGATGCGCGCCCCCCAGTAGGTTCCTCATGAGCGACCCAACTTTGGGACCTGCCCTCATGGCATCGTGATCTTCAAGATGAAGGTGTTTCAACCCTTCCAGCCCAAGTCAAGGCAGGAGTGCTAGTGGGTGAGATCAGGGACTCTGTCCCACCCCTCCCATGTAATTCCATCCACCTGTACAACCCCATCACCCATATGTGATTCGTTCGGCCAAGCAACTCATCTGTGCCTGCAACCATTAACATATTATCAAAATATAGATGAACATATATAGCAGGTTTCAAGATCGATTTCAAAGATAAAACAATATAAATTTTCATCAAACCAGGTGTCGTCAACTCGTCATGTGCGAGTGCCTCTGGTGGTTTTCCTGCCATACTCAATAATAATCAGTAACCAGGTTTTTCAGTGTTAATCATTTCATAATAGCATTATTACCATCACCTGGTCATTCACATCATTGTTCATTGTGAACCATAACCATAGGGGATACCTCCATCATGGCTAGCATCATCATAACCTTAATGGAACCATACATATAGATCAAAGCTATCATTATTATAACATCAATAGGAACATGTCTATCCTTTACTACTATCACCATCATGATATCAGAGTACACATAACCGTTAATTATATCGTAATCATAATATTAATAAAGAACATACATAACTCTCACATTCACTGATAATAGAGTCACGCTTCTGGATCCTCAGCCTGAGTTACTCATAGACTAAAGTATGCAAGATAATGTCATATTAGAGTTAGGAGACTAAAGTGGGCACTACAAAAAGATTTAATATGCACAATGCAAAACCAATTAGTACACCTTTTTCTAGCCATTTCAAACTTAGTAAGGAAATGTGCCCAAAGACCCAAGAAGACATGGATTATATGTCTAAAGTTCCATATGCATCAGCAGTTGGAAGCTTAATGTATGGAATGGTCTGCACAAGGCCTGATATTGCACATGCAGTGGGAATTGTAAGCAGGTACATGAACAATCCAGGAAAGGAACATTAGATGGCAGTGAAATGGATTCTCAGATATTTGAAAGGTACCACAAATCAAACATTATGCTTTGGTGGTTCAAACATTTCTCTACAGGGATATGTTGATGCAGATTTGGCAGGTGATAGAGATAACAAGAGGAGCACTGCAGGATATGTATTTACTGTAGGTGGAACAGCTGTCAGTTGGGTTTCAAAAATCCAAAGTGTTGTTGCACTTTCAACAATAGAATCAGAGTATGTTGCTGCTACAGAGGCTAGTAAAGAAATGATTCTATGTTGCTACTGCAGAGGCTAGTAAAGAAATGATTTGGTTACAAAGGTTTATGGGTGAATTGGGTAAGAAGCATGATATGGGCACGTTATACAGTGATAGCCAAAGTTCCATTCATCTTGCAAAGAACTCAACATTTCATTCCAGGACTAAACACATACAGCTCAAGTACCATTTCATACACACCAACTAGAATCCCACAGATATGCTAACGAAAGTTGTAACCAGGGAGAAACTGAGAATATGCTTAGTTTCAATTGGTCTTCAAGGATGACGATGAAGATGAGAAATAGCTAGGTCCAAAGAGGAGTCATTGTCCAGCAAATGAAGCAGCGGTGGAGTTGCTACAAGCATTCTCCAAGTGGGAGATTGTTGGGTGTGGAGCATGATTATTAAGAGGTCTTTGTTTCAGCCAAATGTATATCCTAGGAAGTTTGTACACCCCTCCACGCGGGGGGGTGTGGGGGACTTGTCCCTCCCGCGGGGGTTTAGGGGGGCCGATCCCCCCCCAACTGGGGGGTCTAGGGCTAGCGGTGCCCCAGTGGGGGTTTCCGGGGCAGTGCCCCTGAAGCTAAAAACAGATGTAAAATTGCCTTGTAAAAGTATAGTAATTTCTAGTCAATCTGAGTCGTTCATTAAGCGGATGATTTGACGGTAGAATTTATGTTTAGTTTAGGGTTTTTTTCCCTAGAAGGCAACCCCTCTCTCTGTATGAGGGCATTGTATTGAGGCTGTGTAATAGATGTGTATTCTCTGAGCAAGAAACATATAGGTGAGACTATGAGAGAAAACAGAGGATATTACAGCAGATCTGTTGTAGGTTGTGTCTCTTCATTTTGCTAGATAATAGAAAGGAAGGACTGGCTATTCAGGTGGACGTAGCCCAAACTGGGTGAACCACATATGTCTGTGTCTATGGTTTTATTCATTTTCTGTGATTATATTTCTGCAATATTCTATGTGTTCCATTTCTATTTAATATATAATTTTCTAACACATTTACGAATTACCATCCTAGGATTTTTTACTATATCCTTTTGATTAAAAGTTTCACGGACACCTAGATTGTTTTTTAGTTTCAAATACCATCAATGAAACAAACGATTAGCATGGATTCTAGTTTGTTACAATTTATACCCAAATTGAGGATAGGGTTTTGGGTGGTTGTACACATATTGCCAATGTTCTTTGATTTTTATATCAAATTTGTACAGGAACTTGTGCTATGTGTTTTTCACCTCTAATTCTCCAATATAGTGGGTCTATATAGCCTTTTTATCTCTAAGATTTATATTCTCACATTTGATTGTAATGTTTTCATATTATTCCATGCCATGTACACATTTTGCCAACAATTTTGTTAATTCTATATCAAATATGAACATAGATATCCTATTAGGTCCCTATAATACTAATGATTTCCCCATTATTATTGTCATTGTATCACTCACTGTTATTTTTGTTCCCCTATTGTCCCCATATTGTTATTATTGTGCCCCATAGAATCCCACTATTGTTATTTTTGTGCCTTTATATTATTATTGTTAGCTCGCCTTGGTTATATTGTGTCCCCTTAGACTCCTATATATAGAAAGGAGGTTTTGTCATTTGAATCATCCAAGAATTGTTCATTTGTGTAATGTAAAGGAGGTTTCCCCCTCGAAGAGGCTGAATTCTAAGGCATTGATCTATCTTTTCTAACTTTTTGTGAGCTGGTTTCATAACATTTGGTATCAAAGCCTTGGATTCTAGGGTTTCGCTACTCCAAATAGGTCACTGTGGCATTTTCGCTATAACTATTTTTCTGCAACATTTTAGAACCAAAAAAAAAAATCATTTGAGAGGAAATCGCGTTGAACCTCGAGTTCGAATTTGAAAGATTGTCTCACTACATTTTCAACCCATTTGAGACAAAATCGTGCTGAACCTCGGGTCCGAATTTCAGAGCTTGTCTCGCTACATTTTCGGAGATATGATCTAAGGAAGTTAGGGTTTTTGCAAGCTCCAGAATTTAAGCTAATACAGGGCATCGTGTTATTTTCACTAGAACTATTTCACTAGAAGGTTTAAGAAGTGGAAACAAAAACCCATTTGAGAAGAAATCAGTCTGAACCTCGGCTCCGAATTTAAGATCCCATCTCGCTATATTTCGGAGATATAGTCTGAGGAATTTATGGTTTTTTGCAGACCCCTGAATTACATTCCAAACAGATCACCATGGGACAATCGTCATAACTATCTCTCTGAGCATCAACTTGAAATTTCATAAGAAGTTATAGAAAGAGGATGGACTCTAGTTTCTTGTATATATTTCTCAGATCCAAAGGTCAAAACAGTGACACGTGGCACTTCATACAAGTTTGCTCTTATGAAAAGGTATATAATCAGGTCACCGTGGGAGATTTAGCATAAAGCTTCCTTCGAGAATCCAATTTTGATAAGACTGGTGGCATTGGAAAGAGGACATAGAGGGCTACTACAGATCTCGATTTCAAAACTGGGAGATCTAGAATTACAGAGGTACATCAGATTCAATATCGATCCCTTTCAAAGTGAAAAAAAGGTGTGTACTTTTTAAAATTTTTGCATAAGCTTGGTTTGAAAAATTAGTTTGAAGGAATTTAAAGGGCACAGTGAAGCATTATTATCGATAATTGATGCCCCAAAGAAAGAAAATGGAAACACCTAGTAAGCAACCTAAAAGATCTAGCTTGACTCATGAAGAAGAGGAAGAAATGAAACATGATATATCAATATTACGAAACCAAGTGCAACAAATTTCACTTGCACAAAAGGTAACAAAAAATAAGAGGGATGGTTTAAAGAAAGACATAGAAGCTAAGATGGATGGTTTAAAGAAAGGCGTAGAAGTTAAGATGAATGACTTGGAAGTTAAGATGGACGGTGTGGAAACTAATATGGACAACATGGAAACTAAGATGGACGATTTGAAGACAGGGATAGAAGACTTGAAGACATATTTGACAAAGTTTCTACAAGAAATGCTTACTAATGGCGAAAGGGTAGTAAAGGAAACTCGTGATGAGAAAAAATAAATGTTAATCATGATTTCATAGACTCTAATGTTGGATCGAAGAACCACCATGTTCCAAATATTGATATGAGGAAGTTTGATGTCGAGGATCCTGGAACATAGATATTACAGATGGAGTAATTTTTCAATCTCCATAATGTGCAAAACACACAAAAGGTACGCATTGAAACTTTATATTTGGAACCAAATCAATTTGTATGGTATCGATGGCTTTGCTCTCATAAACAAATTGTCACTTGGGCTATTTTTATGGATGAAATGATAGCACATTATGAGGATACAAAAAGAAACACTTTTTTTAGCCAATTGATGAATCTCAAACAAAAGGGTTCAATTATGGAGCACATTGAGGACTTCCAAAAATTGAATATAAGGGTAAAAGATATTCCAAGAGGATCATAAGATTGATATGTTCATAGGGACTTTAAAAGATAACATCCAACATGAGGTTCGCCTTTGGGAACCAGATTCATTGGAGAAGGCATTCAGGTTGGCAAGAAAAATGGAAAGCAAAATTATGGCAACAAGGAAGCCTACTACTCACAATCATAAAGATGGAAGTGTTGCTGCCCCTAGCCATCCACAACCTACAAGGTTGACACCACAACAATTGGAAGAAACAAGAGCAAAAAGGCTTTGTTAGTGTTGTGATAGAAAATACACTAAAGGTCATAAGTGTGCCGAGAAGAAATTATTTTACATAGATTGTTAAGAGGAGGAAGAAAAGGAACAACAAACGTCAAAAGAAGAGGGTATACACCAGGGAAAAACCCTTGAAAAAAGAAGAAATGAATCCAACCATATCTTGTAATGCATTGGCTAGAATTACCACTCCTCAAACTATCAAAATAGAAGGGCATATCAAGAAGAAAAAGGTAATAGTGTTGATTGAATCGGGAAGTAACCATAATTTCATTCATTATAAGATAGCCAAAGAATTGAATTACTTCCTATATCTAACACCAGAGTTTCAAGTGTTGGTTGCAAGTGGAGGAACCATAAATTTCTCTATAAAGTGCCATAATATCAAGCTATCCATGGTAGAATATGTATTGAATAGTCCAATACTTTCCATTCCAATGGGTGGTGTTGATGTTGTATTAGGAGTCCAATGGCTACAATCTTTGGGTACAATAACTTTTAATTTTCAAGAACTTTTCTTGAATTCTTTTTTGGAAGGAAAGAAAGTTGAATTAAGGGGTATTGCAGGGAAACCGAGAAAGATAATCAACTCTAACAGCATGACAAAGCTTCTAAAGAAAGAACTACGAGGCATAATTGCACAATTATGTTCATTAGAGGTTCCCACATAGAAACCATCTATTTCTCCAGATCTCCAAAAATTCTTGGACAGTCATTCCAAGGTATTTGAGACTCCCAAAAACCTCCCACCTATTCGTGATCATGATCATGCTATCCATTTAATTCCAGGAAGTTTTCCTCCAAACATCAAGCCTTACAGATATCCCTATGCCCAAAAGAGTGAAATTGAACGTATGGTTGAAGAAATGCTAGAGGATGGTATAATTCAAATTACTCAAAGTTATTTCTTTGCTCCAGTAGTATTGGTGCACAAGAAGGATGGATCATGGCGCATATGTCCGGATTACAGGGAGCTCAACAAGCTCACTATTAAAGATAAATTTCCCATTCCTGTCATTGATGAATTATTGGATGAATTGCATGGATCAAGTTATTTCACCAAGTTGGATCTTCGTCCAAAATATCATCAAATCAGAATGAAGACTAAAGACATTCTGAAAACAACATTTAGAACTCATGAGGGTCATTATGAATTTTTGTTCATGCCTTTTGGCCTTACTAATTCACCTTCTACATTTCAAGGTTTGATGAATTCCATTTTCAAACCCTTCCTTAGAAAATTTGTGTTAGTATTTTGATGATATACTAATCTACAACAAGTATTGGAAGAATCATGTCCAACATGTTCACATGGTGCTCAAACTATTGGAGGAGAAACAATTATATGCAAAAATGTCCAAATGTTTCTTTGGAGTAAAGAGGTGGAATATCTGGGTCATATTGTATCTCATGAAGGTGTTAAGGTAGACCCTAGCAAAATTAAAACCATTAAGGAATGGAAAATCCCCACATCCATAAAGCATCTACGAGGATTTCTCGGGTTGATAGTTTATTATCGCAAGTATGTTAAGAATTATGGGAGAATAGCAGCACCTCTAACAACATTATTGAAGAAATATGCATTCTCATGGACTCCAGAAGCAACAAAGGCCTTTGAAAATCTTAAAGAGGCAATGTGCCAAGCACTAATCTTAGCTACACCGGACTTCACAAAAACCTTTATTGTGGAATGTGATGCCTCAGGAAATGGAATTGGTGCTGTTTTAATGCAAGAACAAAGACCCATTGCTTTCGAAAGTCGTCCAATCAAAGGAAAGTATTTACACAAAGCTATTTATGAGAAGGAAATGTTGGCAATACTACATGCACTTAAGAAATGGCGACCCTACCTAATGGGAAGACACTTCAAGGTAAAAATAGATCATTGTAGTCTTAAATATTTTTTGGAACAAATATTATCTTCAGAAGAGCAGCGAAAATGGGTCACAAAGATGTTGGGCCATGACTTTGAAATCATATACAAAAAAGGGAAGCAAGATGTTGTGGCAGATGCATTCTCAAGAAAGGATGAGGATGTGGAAGCATTTCTTTGCGCCATTTCTATTATCCAACCAGATTGGATAAATGAAGCAAGGGATGAATGGAAGAATGACGAAGAAGTGTGGGCACTCATTCAAAAGATACAACAAAATCCCAATACATCTGATAAATTTATCTAGAAAAATGATTCGTTATGGCACAAGGATCAGTTATACCTATGTAAGAATTCCCAACTCAAACAAAATATTCCTAGGGAATTGCACACCTCTCCCTTAGGAGGGCACTTAGGATTTCTAAAAACCTACCATAGGGTTAAGAAGGATTTTCTTTGGATGGCCTTAAATTGGATATTCAAAAGTTTGTGGCGGAATGTTTGGTTTGCCAACAAACTAAAGTTGAAACAATTAAGAACCCAGGACTATTACAACACTTATCCATTCCAAGCCAACATTGGGAGGAGGTTTCAATGGATTTTATCATAGGTTAACCCAAGTTCGAAGGAAAAAGTGTTATCATGGTGGTAGTTGACAGACTTACCAAGTATGCACACTTTTGTGCATTATCTCATCAATTTAAAGCAAATACAGTTTCTACTGCATTTATGGAAACAATTCAAAAGCTACTTGGAAATCCAAAGATTATTGTAAGGGACAGAGATCCCATTTTCACTAGAAAATTTTGGACATAATTATTTTCTTGTCTTGGGACTCAGTTAGCTCATAGCTCATCTTATCATCCTCAATTTGATGGGAAAACTGATATAGTAAATGAATGTTTGGAAGGCTATCTTTGTTGTTTTGTATCTGATAAATAGACCCAATGGGTCAAATGGTTGCCTCTAGTTGAATGGTGGTATAACACTTCCTTCCATATTGCAACAAAAATGACTCCATTTATGGCACTTTATGGATATCATCCACCATCCATCACGTCATATTTAAGAGAAAATTCTAAGGTTCAAGCAGTGGAAGATCACATCGAGCATTAGCAACAAGTTCTCCAACTCTTAAATGATAACCTTACCTTGGCGCAAAATAGAATGAAACAACAGGAAGATCAACATCACAGCAAAAGAAGTTTTGATGTAGGTGATTGAGTATTCCTACGACTACAACCATATAAAAAAATGTCCCTCAAGTAAGCTAAGAAGGATAATTAATTATCACCAAAGTATTATGGTTCATACAAAGTGTTGCAAAAGATAGGTACTATGGCATACAAATTGGAACTTCCTGCAACTTCCCGAGTGCACCCAGTTTCCCATGTTTCATGCTTAAAGAATGTTATAGGTGACAAGATTCCAGTTAAAACAATATTTCCAGAACTTGATGAGGAAGGAAAAATAATATTGGAACCTGAAGCAGTCAAAGAAACAAGAACTCAACAACTACGAAATCGATCAATTTCAGAGTAGCTCATCAAGTGGAAGAACTTACCCATTGAAGGTTCCACATGGGAGGATGATAAATTTACATAGAAGCACCCAGAACTACTCAATCATTGAGGACAACACTTTTTTAAAGGAGAGGGGCATGTTAGGTCCCTATAATACTAGTGATTCCCCCATTACTATTGTCATTGTATCCCTTATTATCATTGTTGTGCCCCTATTGTCGCCATATTGTTATTATTATGCCCCATGGAATCCCACTATTGTTATTTTTGTGCCTTTATATTATTATTGTTAGGTCAAATTGGTTATAATGTGTCCCCTTAGACTCCTATATATAGAAAGGAGATTTTGTCATTTGAATCATCCAAGAATTGTTCATTTGTGTAATGTAAAGGAGGTTGCCCCCTCGAAGAGGCTGAATTCTAAGGCGTTGACCTATCTTTTCTATCTTTTTGTGAGCTGGTTTCATAACATATTCTTATCTTCCTATATCATAATATAATTAAACCAGAGTCCATGTAAAGCATCCAACTATCAAGTACTTACAAATCATGGGACCCATCATAATGGGAAGCTTGCATTTTACATATTTGGTAGGTGGCTTGCTAACAAAAATATCATTAACCTTATTGGATAATGATGTGGTTATGTTGGAAAGTTCCACAACCATTTTAGCAAGCATCATTGTTTCCATGGCTTATGTAGTTGTCATCTTGGATGCAAAGGGAGTTTGAAAAGAAAAAGACAAGACTGAGTTTCCCATCTCATTGCAGCTAGGTAGAGGAGGGGTATATTAGATTTCTAGTCTTGAGCTTTTGCTTTCTTGAAGATTTTGTACCCTTTTTTGTTTATTCGGCCTGAATTTTTTCACCTCACAATGTGACTTTTCTTTTCTTTTAGGATTTTGACAAATGCCATGGGGCTTGGTAGGACTTCCATGACAATATCACTAATTCTTGGAAATTATAGAAAATGTGGGTTTATCGGGATGGATATTTTGGAGCCCTTTAGTGAGAATAGTTGCAGTGAGAAAACAATCATTCATCCCTCTAAATATAGGTGTAAAGTTGGGAACATAACAGTACACCAATGAAACGCAAAGCACAAGTATGCTAAATAAATTAAGAAACAAGTCATATAAAGGAGGTGGGAACCTTATGGTATGCATTATGACATTATTATGTCAATATAAGGTATATTACATTTTCATTTGGACATGTTAATATTTGCAATTGGCAAATTTTTGTTGTTCTAAACATGAAGCATGTAGTTTCTTTTGATATGTGGTTTCATATTGTGTAAAGAAATATTGATTCAAAAGCATATGCACTTGCTCCGAGAGCCACCTCAAGAGATGCACTTGCTCCTTCCCCATCACCTCTTGCAATCACTTCACCTACAAGTGAGAAGTCCTCAACACCTAAACTAGTAGTTGAAGACATCGATCCAACCACAAAGCTACCTGAAGAAAATGATCCAAGTAGAAAGCTACCTGAAGAAATTAGGTCTAAGGTTGTGAAATAGTGTGTAGTACAAGATTAGTTTGTGAACTACCAATCCTATATAATTATTTTGAGTCTAGTGGATGATTAAAACTAGAAGTGGTATGTCCTTTATCTAAATTGTTTCGAGTTTGATTGAAGATGTTCATTTCACTCAACAAGAAACTTTATTTTGTACTGAATGAATATTACTTAAATAAGCTTTCTACATTTCAATATAAAGAGGAAGACAACTTTTGACTATATGGAAGCAATAAAAAATAAGGAAGCAGACTTGATCTCCCTTGATTCATGCCTAGGATACATTTCTTTTAAGAACTATTCCATGAAGGATATAAGGCTATAATTCATATGATGTTGTCATTGTTGGGAACAAGAATATGCGACAAGAAAGGTGACTTGAGCTTGAATAATTTTTGGGGCATGAAGTCTTTCCATGCAGGCTATATGACAAAAGTTGGACGAAACTATCCATTACACTACCTTGTAAGTTATGTTTTACGACAATAGCCCAAAAAGAGTCTTTCTCTAAGAAATGATGGGGCTATCATATACAAAAAATTCTCTCCATCTTGTGCACCAGAGGAAGTAGAAAGAAGGGGGTTGTGTAGTGCTTGTGGTAATAGTAACTCATGCCTTTCAAAAAATACATACTTTGGGTATTCATGATATTTTCGTTGTCTCATGGAAGGAATTGGAGATCTTGCTTTATTAAAAGTTGATATTAACCTATTGTATTCTTTAGAAGGCTTGAATAATCAATCACGGTTAGAAAAGTACATGTGATTTCATGTGAGTAAACGAGAAGAATATCACATGAAAAATTGATGCAATAATTATATAAATAAGCCTTAATAACCCTTCTTGTGAACTATCTTTAGGTACCTCTACCCACAAGGAGGTTGCAGGCCCATCAACAGCTATCTTGGAGATTTCAAGTGAGTTGAAGTTACTTGAATAGCTCCATTCTCAAGAACTGGTTTTGCATCAGCAACTAGTATTGTTGATCCATAGCCCTTTCTATGGTTTCCCTTGTTTCAAGAATTTTTAGTTAAGTACTTTCATGCCTTGTAACTGGGATCTTAAAACATGGGAGACAAATAATTTGTTCATAACGCATTCGTAGTTTTATGTTCCTATACCATTAGGTGTTATATATCATGATTGACTTGGTTTAACTCTGAAATATGTTCATACCTTTGCTTGTTGCAAATGTTTTCCATATTTGTAAAAAAAATCAAAAAATTAAAAAATGTAAAGAGGGTATGCCCTAAAAGAAAAATCAAAGGGCAAAAAGAATAAAGAAAAGGTCAAAAAAATGAAAGAAAATGAACCCCAAGAAAAAGAAAAATACCATGAAAGTGAGCAAGTCCAAATGCCACTGCTATTTTACTTTTTGTATGATAAAGATTGTGTGCAATTTGTTACTTATGCCACAATCCATGGTAACCAAATAGTTTAATCTTGGTGATTCCATGTTTTCAATTGCATGTTTATAGAGATAAAGAATAAAATCTCACCAAATTGTTTAATCTTGGCAAATAAGTAGATAGGTAGAGCGAATAAAAGGAGCTCAACAATTTAATCTGAGCCCTTGGATGTAATAAGGCTAGATTTAGATAGATATCTATATGTAAAAGAAAATAAAGTGTGATAAGAGTTTGCCAGTTTAAGTGCACCCTAATAAAGAAGTGAAAATGCTAGGATAAATCGGGAGGGTAAGTAGATGATTGGTTGCAGAACAAAGGTGTGATGAAGGGTTAAGTTTAATGCTTTAATCATTTTTCTTTCATCACTTAGAAAAAGCATGGAGCACAGTAAAGACAGTACATCAAGAATCAAAGTCAAACTAATTAACTTCCCCACCCATTTTCCCTAAATTTTTACTAATTTCCCCCAAGTACCAAAGGCACCTACAACAAGCTAGAGGGGCTCAGAGCATTTCTCTGACTTTTGGAGGGATTGGACCCTCAGCCCAATAATTTGAAATGCGTAAAGTACTTAAGCCCCCTTCATCAATATTTCCCCTTCATAAATTCATTTCATCCCCTTGATAATGTTTTTCCTAAGTAAAATCCCTATTTACTTAGGAAAATTAAAACAATCTGTATATAAAGGAAAACCCTCATATTCATTTAGCCTATGTCATAAAATTTATATGATTAAAATGCTTTCGGAAACATTTAACTTAGTGCATTTCATATCCTACAAGGTCATATTAACTTTAAAACTTGTATTGTTATCTAACTCCCAAGAAAATAAATCACCCCTTTCCCGTATTACCATTAAAATCCCAAAAATAGGTATCCCGCCACATTGGTTTGAAAATAACCATAATAAAGTTTGATAAATGGGATTATTTAATCGACCCACGATTAATTAAGAGCCAAACCCCCCGCCATCCTAATAAAGGATTAATTAATCAACTGGATTAATTAATAACTTATCATCCAATCGCATCACCCCCGATATGATTAAGGCATTTAATTATGGTTGGGCCCCTCCAGTTAGCTCCCTACCACTTTCCAATGCTGATTACCATTTGATCTGATTTCCTAGATCTGACGGCTATCGCTCATATCGTGTGGGCCCTTCAGTCGAACGTTAAGCATGCTATATGGACGGTTTTCCAAAACTCACCGATGCAACATGTCAATCGATCAATGGAATCGCGCGACCCTCCTCCAAAACCACTCGCCTCCCAGAAGTGATGCGATGAAACCCGCTTACCGACTCCCATAAATGACAAAATATCCCGTCATTCAATTGATACCAACTGTCACTATCGTTAACCCGCCAAAATATTGACTTATGCATAAAAACAAAAATGTCCATTGTTTTCCCTTTTTGTCCGAGAAAACGAATGCTGCCTCCCATGCACGCATAGAGTACATCCCAGTCTAGAAACTGACTTTCAATCATCAACCGCCAATAGTTGCTAAACTCCAAAACTGCTCCAGTCTACTGTGTGCACCCGCAGAGCCATCACCATAGACAATTGTCCCTTCGACCATTTGAAAACAGGTATTTACCTTACTTTCTTCCCAGAAACCTTGTTGTGAACTGAACTTCCTCTAAATTGCTTTAAAAACCCAAAGTTTTCAATGTTGATTCGCTAGCTTAGTCCCAATACTTCATGGTACCTCTGTGTTAGCGGTTTATTGAAAATGCCCATTTTCTTCCTTGAACACATAAGAAACAGGGATGGAAACCCCAGTTGTCCTAAACATTGCTCCAATCACTACTCCTCACAAGGATTTGGACTACCTTTCCTTAGCTGATAAGGATTTCCAAATTAAAGACCTTATATTTGGTGACTCGCCCATAAAACTACACTGCAAATACCGGGACAATTATCTAAATAACATAGATAAAATTGGTCTTTGGGAATCAAACCTCCCTAAATACCAATTTCCCACTGTTCACATTTTCCCAGATATTGTCCATCAAGGCCATGCAAACTATAATCCCAATCTGAGAGCTGTGATGTCTCCTGATCAAAAAATCCTTTTCACCATTACAGCAGAATCTATCAATAACATGTTGCAACTACAGCTTGGCCAAGACCTTTACCCCCTATCTATTGCTAATTTACTTGAGAAATCCTTAAAACTATCCAGCTCAGAGACCACTCGAGTCTATCAGACCTTCATGGAAGAGAGATACATAACAAAGGACCCCCCTCCTTACATGACATGTGCTTTTACTAGCCTGGGTAGGGACATTATCTCCATGATTGCTTGCATTCTAGGTTTTACAACTAATGAGTATGTAGATGAATTGACCTTTGCCTACATGACTATCTTCACCCCTGGTCAGCCTCCTACTGCCAAATATGACTATGCTGCATTCATAGCTAACAAGATGCATGACCAATTCATGAGGTTAGAGAATGAGAGAGTGTTCAAATATTCCACAGTTTGGTATCACCTCTTTCTTTACTACCAAACTGACAAATTCCCCTTCTCTGTGCATAAGCTTGATACCAAAGGGAACCCTAGGTCAGTCATTTTCTGGACCTTTATTTTTCACTACTCACCCTCTTCTCCTTATTCATATATAGATTTCATTGATCAATTTGTCCATCCTATAACTACCATGCTAATAGGATGCCCCCTCCTAGAATCATTGATGATATCAAAAGAATCCTTCAATTATCCAAGAAGTACATGATTGGTGACTGGTACTTATACAAGAACCATACTGAGATTAGATTTTATGGGTGTGAATTGCCTCCATTCAAATTGCCCAAATATGTCCCCATGAGATTGTTTTCCCTGGAGTACTACAGGCAAATAATCAACTCTTATCAAATCCACTTCATGAAAGCAAAAAAGAAAGCCCAGTTGAGGATCAAAGACCACTTAGGCCCATTTGTGTGCAACAACAGGAAAGCAGGGCAAGAAGCAGAAGAAATACTTGAGAGAATAAGATTTTAAAAAAGTTTCATCTGGCCTTATGATCCTCACAGTTTCATCTATGATAGAAGGATAAAACACAAGTTGTGACCCTACATCCATCACAGAATTCCTGAAATAGAACAATACACCAATTTAAATGAATGGAGGGAAGGGACATTGATCGAACAAGATAGTGATGAGGTGGAAGTTGAAAATGTGATGAAAGATTTGGAGAAGAGAAGATTAGGGCTTCATTTATAGAGTTGGTCGATAAGCCGGCCACCCACACAAATTAGAACTTATTATTACTTGTGTTCTTATTGAACCCATTCTCTTATTATCCGGCCAAAAGCATGCAGACACTCCCACACTGATAGAGATATCTAGAGATAGATAGAGAGACAGAGATAGATAGATAGATAGCTTATAGTGCTCGGCTTCGCCGGGGAACACACATTCAATTCTCACTTCTCATTATTTATGTTCTTATTGAACCAATTATGGTAAGGTATCCAGATACATACTCATTGACACAACCATACTACTTCACTCTTATATGCTTATACTCATACATTCTTATTACTTATCTATAGAATAATTAGAGTGTCGGGCGAAGTAGAGTCTTCCCAAAGGCCAACACCAAAAGATAGTGCTCCCACAATAGATCCTTCACAAAGTCAAAATCAGGAAACAAGTGCCCCTACATCAAAACAACCAGAAACAGTAAAACAGCCAGAAGAATCAGAGCAACCTGAAATCTTGGAAGAATTGACTCCACCACAACCACTACCAGCTCAAACAAATATGGGTGATCCTTCAGTATTACAGACTCCTCTAAATGAGGAAAGAAACTTGAAAAGAGAAAGGGAAGTAGCTACCCCTTCTAGCAGACCCACAGATCAACCCTTGCTAAGAGGCAAAGGTTGAATCCTTATTCGGAGGAAGAATTAATTGAGAAACACTAGAGCTCAATTGCAGTTGGAAAAAGCCTCATCACAAGCTAAATATAATAGAATAAAATCATTGGAATAATTAGTAATTGAGTTGGGTCATGACCCAAAGGATGTTAAGGCAGCAAAAAGCTTAATCAAGAAGAAAAATGAAGATATAGTTGCACTTAGAAAATAACTGAAATTGCCACCCCTCATACACCCTCAAATCGCTGAGGTTATTGAGAAAAAGAATGATGAGGAACTTATGGACTTGGTCCTTAAGTTGAATGAGCAATTAAAGGAAACAGAGTAGGAATTAGAGAAAGCATTTCAGTCAGGGAAAAGTGAATTAACCTCCCAGCCTCAAACTGTAGTGCCAATAGTTTCCACAGCAGTCCCTTCCACTATGGCAGCTGTTTTAGTGCCAAGCATTCCTTTGGCAACATCCACACCAGCAGAAGTAACAAGTACATCAACATAGAGCACAAAGGAATTAATTAAGTCAATGGAAGAAATGAAGCTCCAAGTAACAGAGCTACAGAAGGTAAAAGAGAAACTTACTACCTTGGAGAAAAAGTACGATCTTTCAAAGATAAATTATGCAGAGGAGGAAAGAAAAAACAAAGGCATGGCTGAACAAATTAAGACATTAGAGAAGGACCTGACATTTGACAGGCCTTTAGCAAAGATTGGGAAAATATTGTGGACCAATATCATTGATTCCATCAATGATATTTGGTCATCCATTCAAATTATTTTTGAACAAATTTATTTAGTTAAGCTTGCTCTTGAAGCAATTTAGGAGACCAGAGAAGAACTGGGTGGAAAGCTTAAAGAGGCAGTCCATTTAATAAATTTCTAAACAGTAAAAGCAGGCAACAGTTGGAGCAACTAGACATTGAGGATAAGACTGCTACTATCCTCGAACTGAAGAAAGTTCCGACAAAAAGGAACTTAATGCAAGGCCTAGAATGAAGATGCCAAAGTATGCAAGAAGACATAGATGAGTTCATGAGAAATTTTGACATCTTAATGAGTAAAGGACTCCCAATCCCTTTAGTCATCAATGATAGGCTAATGGTTCAAATAGACTACATCGACAAACTACATCAGCAAGCTGAAAGTCAAGCTAGTTCATCCTCAGCAAAGGCACTACCCACAAGAAAAGTGCTTTACGATGGTTTAGAAAACCTCTTCTCCATTGAACATGAAGTAAAGCACTTATTCACAGTTCAGCCTATTTTTGTAAAATATACTAAAGCTGATGAAATTAACAGGAATTTGATAAGGATGAAAATACAAAAGGAATAATGGTGGACTAACATCACAGACATTCTTTAAATTACTATGGTAACAACAAGGTAAATAGAAATATTTACCACAGTAAAGTTTGGTAAAAAGGATGAAATATGGTGGGCAGGTAAAGTGTATCAGAAATAGGTGAAAGAGTATTAGTAGAGAAAAAGTAAATCAAAGTCCAGCACAGATTTACTGAAGCAACAGCAAGAAACAAATATGTGTAAAAGCCTCTAGCTCCTTCAACAAAAAGGGGGACAACAACAATCAGTTTACTATCTGTCTCTATATTTGAGACCATCTATCTCTATGTTTTTGTAAAAGATATTTTGTACTCCTAGAATAAATTTCATATAGTTATGAGATATTTTGTATGTAAATTTTTGTATAAATACTTCTCCATTCAAAGTATTAAGGGTGGATTCTATAACATTTCAGTAGCTCTATACTATTAAGCGGAGAAAGCTTTGTACTCAAGTCTGGATTTTTTGCTGGAAAATGAATAAAGGTTGAGGACATTTCATCAGATTCATGTGCAGTCTAATTGCAAATACGTATTCTATCCTTGTTATATATGTGTTTTCTACATGTTTCAATGTTTAGTGCATCTTAATCTAAATGGTAAAATAGTCAAATTATATTAGAATTAGCTTTATTGCTCTCTGCTATCAACAGTATGCCATTTATATGTTTTCTTCTAAACTATTTCAGTAAAGGAATTCTTAAATGCTCCTCTATCCCTGTAGTTTTCTTTAATAAGTCCCTGGAATAGGATTCTTAATTGCCTTATGTTGGTTGACCTATATTTCTTCCTTCTTTCTAATCCTAACTTGAGGATTCTTAATTGCCCTCTTGTTTTGAACAGAAATATCATCCATTCAAGCCCTAAATTTGTTTTTACTTTGTTATCCTACCTCTTGGACTCATACCTCAACAATTTGACTTAATCTAGTGAATTATCCCTGATTGACTCCATAGCCCAATGGCTTGAAGCCTAGTTTGCCGATTTGTTTCAGAATTCCACCACTCTCAAACAAAACAACCCTGAACATTTATAACTAGCCTAAAATCTTTTCAAATATAGCAAATCATAAAGAGAGAGCCCTCTCTGAGTACAGATTGGCTAGATTTTGTACTTAAAATATTGGTTTGTGGTTACCTCGGACCCCTTTCCTTCTTCCCATAACTTCTGAGGAAAATCTGAGTGATAACATAGTGGTGACCATACTGGGGATCGAACAATTCCTCAGTTGAAATAAACCTTTAAGAAACTTGAAAGTTTGATTTAAAGCATCTTAAAGGATTTTTAAAAGTTATTTTGAACATTAGTAGAAGAAAGAATATCAAAATTTCAAATCTAGCTTTAGAAAGGACTCATTACACTAGGGCTAACCCTGATCCAAATCCTCCCCCTGTGTTTGAAAATCCTAACTTGATTCCTAGAATCATTAGAAGGCAAGAAAGCTCAATAAGTTCCAGACATTTGTTCATATCACATTCATGTCTTGTTAAATGGATTTCCCTAGAAGATCTTCCTTTTGATGAACACTTCAAACTATCTCTGTTTAGAATCTCATTTGACAGTGAATTATTAGATCTAGTCTAAGATCCATAATTCCTAAGAGAACTTGAAATCCAACGAGCCAATTTTTCAATTGATCAGTATTTGCAGAAGTCTTCTTAGCCATCTCTTACCACTGAAAGCATACCTGAATTTTATGAAACCACCTCACTTTCTGCTAGTTCATCATTATTCCCTTCATTTTCTGAAACACATTCCACTCCCCCTTTCACCCCTTCACTTCCTTTCCCACCAATTACCACCCAACATCCCATCACCACCTCTAATTCCTCCTTCACAACACAAACACATCCCATCATCCCGACTCCTTGTTCTACTCTCACCCAACCCAAAACAATGGCCAACAGATATGCTCCCCTGGTTCTACCTGCTAACCTAGGTGCAATGCCTCAAGACTATCAAAGTAAGATTACCACCTTTTATGGCACCGGAACCTACACTGCTCAGCAGCACACTAAGAAGATGACCGACTATTTTGAAATATATGAGATAGACATTGTTGATGTTCAAATGAGAATTTTTGTTCAAATTTTGTTTGGAGAAGTTTGAACCTGGTTTAGAGCCTTAACACCCAATAGTATAGATAGCCTAAGAACTCTCTACCAAAAATTCCTGAGCAGGTGGAAAAATAGGAAAGACCCACTTCAGTTTTTATCTGAATATGAGAACCTTAGAAGGGGACCCCATGAAACCATCCAAGACTATTGCACTAGATTTAATAGTGTTTATAGTGCCATTCCACTCGACCTTAGACCCTCTCCTAGTTTAGCCCTGATCAAATTTCATGATGGATTTGATTCAGACATAGCTTTTTTGCTGAGAGAAAGAAATCCACCCACTCTGGAAGAAATGCAAAGCATAGCTATAGTGTTGAAGCCAACTTGCTCTTCAAAAGAGCTAAAGCTAGAAATGAGAGAAGAATACCTACAGAAGATGAAAGTTCACCCTTTGAACAAAAGATTGATGCTATTGTTAAAAGAATGGACAAATTGTTTGACAAAGTTGATACAATTGAAATGAAATCTCCTTGGGATGTCCAACAAGCCAATTTAGGGAGTAATCCTAATTTTAGGAAAAAATCAAAATCAAAACACTAGTAAGAATATTCCTGACCAGAATATCGGACCACCTTTCTAGGAAAACTATGAAGAAGCCTCTCAATAAGAAGACCCTGAGCAAGACACTCAGATAAATTTAATGGTTCTAGAGGGGGAGGAAGATGTATTTCTAACTCAGGATGACCAAGAGTCTCATATACTCCAACAATTTTAGACTCAAACATGAGAATCATTTGATTTCAAACAGGGGTATGACTCTGCCATCTTTGAGGTGCACAAACAGTATAACCTAAGTAGTAGAAAGAACACTAACACCCTAGAACAAAACCATAAAATAGGTTCTAATCAACCTAAAAAGGATAAAACAGGCCCAGTGACTAAAACACTCCAAATCCTTTCTAGAACAAGTCAAAATCCTTCCAGCCCCGCCATAGAACATGTGTCTGATAACTAGCCCAACAATGAACAACCTTTCACTTGAATTCCCTCCAAGGAAACAGTGGAAGAACCTCAAAAGATCGCATTAGAGAAATCAACGAAGGATGTTTCAAATCGTGAAATAGAAGGAAACGTAGAAAACATTTCTACCAGAAACCCAAAGGTTCAAGCTGACAAAACAACCCTGCCCTTTAATCTAGGAGCAGAGGTAGCCAAGCTTAAAATTTTGGTTCCTTCGACAGAACTGGCAAAACATGATGTCTACAGGTCTCAAATAAACAAATCATTAAATATCATTGAAAATTTAGATTCTATAAATCTCTTTGATGACCAGCCCGAGTTGATTTTTGGCCTTGAAGTAAATGGGAAACCACTGGAAGGAGGGATACCACCTTTCTATGTCAGACTCAATATCCATGATAATATTTTGCATAATGCCATGTTTGACTCTAGTGCTTCTCATAACCTCATGCCCAAATCTATTATGGAGAAACTCAACCTAGACATCACTAGACCCTGTAAGGATTTATTTTCCTTTCATTCCAGTCACATGAGATGTTTGAGTCTTATAAAGGATTTATGTGTCTCTTCGGTTCAATACCTTGCCAAAATTATACTTATGGACATAGTGGTAGTTGACATTCCACCCAAGTATGGCATGCTATTGCCCAAATCCTGGGGTGCCAAACTTCAAGGATCTCTACAATAAGACATGTCATACGCTACCATATCTATTTTTGGACAAGCAAAGAAGTCATATAGAGAAACTTTAATGAAGTATATAGTGAGTAGTCAGGAGAAGCCTCAAAACTTTCCCATTTACTCAGTACACTCTGATATGGATTCCTTTATTCTCTATAATGTTGAAATAAATCCAGAAATTGATAATCCTAAAGATTTAACAACAGAACCAAAAGAAATTGAAAAATAAGAAAGGTCAACTGTTCAAATTCAAGAGATATTAGATGACAAAGAAAAATCAGATGATGAAGAAAATCCAAAAACCTTAGCTAAGAAAGACTACATTGCCCCAGATACAAATTATGAACATGAAATTTTATGGTATTTAGAATTTGATGGTTCAGTAAACAAACTAGGTGTAGGGGCAGGTGTATGGGTCAATAACTTAGAGAATGATCATGTAGAAGGGCATGCCTATAGGTTGAATTTTAAATGTACAAACAATATGGAAGAATATGAAGCACTCCTGTTAGGCCTCAAGTTAGTTAAAAGATTAGGAGCTATAAGAGTATCAATCATGGGAGATTCTGAACTGATAGTTAAAAAAATAAAAGGAATTTACATAACCAGAGATCCTAGATTAGCATATTACAGAGGGACAGTCATATAAATCCTTAACACTTTTTTAGAAACCCATCTTGCAACTATTCCTAGAAAACATAATATGCAAGCTCATAGCCTAGCTATGTTTACCAGTAAATGCAAATTGCCTTTCTAGCCCAATCACCAGTACACTGATGAGATTAGGCATAGGCCAGCCATCCCTGATAATCTTAATAACTCGCAGGTCTTTGATAGTGATAAGCAGATTAATAATTTTCTAACTTTAAATGAGGAATTTTCTAACCTTAATATAGATGTTGATACAGTTACTAGTTTTAATCAAACAAATGAGTTAGATATTAACAATCTGGAATAGAATTCAATAAACATGCTTCACCCCACTAAATTCTCACAAGCAGAAATCAAAGACCTGAAACAAATGGACCTAGATGAGATAATTGAAGAAGAAACAGAGGTTATAAATCTGAAGGATAATCATTTACCCAAAGGATTCACTCCTTTGGAGGATTTGTTTGAATATAATGACATTTCGGAGAGACCTAAGATGGAGCCTTTAAAATCAGACATTGAAGAGTATAACATAGGAACACAAGATAATCCTAAATTGATAAAAATGTCAAAATCTTTACCTCCTGATCAAAACCTAAAGTATGTTGAACTTATGAGGGAATTTCGGGATGTCTTTGCCTGGAGTTATGAAGATTTGAAATCCTATGACACCCTCTATCATTCAAGACACTATCCCTTTAAAAGAAAATCAAAAGCCCTTTAAGCAAAAACTCAAAAGAATTAACCCTGTGTTATTACCATCAATCGAGAAAGAAATCAAACGCATGCTTGAAGCAGGAACTATTGCCCCTATTATATTTTCAGAATGGATATCTAACCTAGTACCTACTAGGAAGAAAATAGGGGAAATAAGATTATGTGTTGACCTAAGAAATGTGAACAAGGTCTCGCTTAAAGATAACTATCCTTTACCCAAAATGGACCATATACTACAAAGGGTAGTGGGTTCTTCCAGAATTTCACTTTTAGATGGGTTTTCAGGTTATAACCAAATCTTAGTTCATCGTGATGACCAAGAGAAAACTGCATTCACTACACCATGGGGTACCTTCATGCACGTTAAAATGCCCTTTGGACTAAAAAATGCAGGAGCAAATTTTCAAAGAGAAATGGATATTGCCTTTGCAAACGAGATTCATGATTTTCTTACTATATATCTTGATGATCTCACTGTTTTTTTCCAAATTAGATCAACAACACTTGGAGCATCTCAGGCAAGTTTTTCTAAAATGCAGAAAATATGGTATTTCCTTAAATCCAAAGAAATCTTTATTCAGTTTATAAGAAGGAAAGATGTTAGGTCACATCATTTCTAAAGATGGCATCCGAATTGACCCCTCCAGGATTGAATCTATTTTGCGAATACCTCACCCAAGAAACATTAAAGAACTTCAGGCATTTTTAGGAAAGATAATTTTTTTAAGAAGATTCATCTCTAACTTAGCTGAATTAATTAGATTATTGAATAACATGTTGAAAAAATATTCAACCATTAAATAGACAGTTGAGGCTAAACAATCATTTGAAGAAATTAAACTAGCCTTAACTCAAATACCAGCCCTCACAAGTCCAAAATTTGACAGACTTCATTATTTTTTCTTTCGCATCAGAACACACCATAGCTGTAGTTTTACTACAAAAGGATGATCAAGGATGTGAAAAACTAATAGCATTTTTTAGTAAAGCTCTTAGATATGCCTCATTGAAGTATAAGATAATGGAGAAACAAGCTTTTTCTTTGGTAAAGGCTATTAAGGATTTCAGAGTCTATATTTTGTACTCTCATGTAATAGCTTATGTTCCTAACGTTGTACTCAAAGACATCCTGACACAGGATGGAGTTGATGGCAAAAGGGGAAAATGGATAGCTACTATTTTAGAATATGATATAGATATAAAACCTACCAAATTAATTAAATGTCAGGGGTTGGCCAAACTCATGGCAGAAACAAATTACCAAGCCCTAGACATCAATCTTATTGCAGAGCTAGATAACGAATAGGAGATGGTGACTCCATAGATCAGCCAGTCCTTTTTAGACCCACGTTGGTATGCTAATATAATATATGTTCTACAAAACCTGCAAGTTCCTCCAGGGTTATCCAGAACTAAGACTAGGTTTTTGAAAATTAAAACATCAAAATTTTGCATTATGGATAATACTTTAATTTGGAAAAATCATGAAGGAATTTTGTTAAACTATTTATTAAAAGAAGAATCTGACAAAGTACTCCAAGAATTTCATGTAGGGGATTGTGGTGGACATCTCTATTGGAAGTCAACTGCTCACAAAATTCTAAGAGCTGGATCTTATTGGCCAACCTTGTTTGCAATGTGAAGAAATTTGTAACTTCCTGCCATAAATGCCAAATCTTTGAAGGCAAAATAAAATGTTATCTTTGTCATTGAAAACTATTTCCTCTCATATTTAGGAGTTCCAATCACGAAATTACTTCAGGGAGCCCAAGTGGAACCAAATGATATACAGGGGAGGATTAACCAGAATATCCATTTACAGCAAACCAGGGAGGAAGTATACAACAGAGCCCAAGTACTGCAAGAAAAACTCAAGAAATTTTTTGACAAAAGGACCAAAGCAGAAGACTTCTATCTGGGAGACAAAGTGCTAAAATGGGATTCAAGAAGAGAGGACAAAGGGAAACAAGGGAATTTTGACTTCCTGTGGAAAGGGCCATACATTATATATGCTTTTAGAGGAAATAATTCATATTTCCTTAAAGAATTGAATGGTGAAGAGATTGACACAGGACCAGTTAATGGTCGAATGTTAAAGCACTGCATTGACCCCATTTACTAATTTTGCAAGTTCAATTGTACATACTATATCCTTCATAATGTTCAATGTTGATTGGATGGTAAAATTTTGGAGTTGAAGCCCAAAGAGAAGGCCCAGAGCTTCAAAAATATTATTGTCATACATACCAATAAAGCAGTAGGGAAAAGGAAATTTTGGAGTAAAATCACAGTCTTTCAGAAGGCCATTGATATATTGTTCTTGACTTTCCACCAGGGAAAGCCATCCCCAAGTGGAGCCACTATTATGTTCCTATACCAATAGGTGTCATATATCATGATTGACTTGGTTTAACTCTGAAATATGTTCATACCTTTACTTGTTGCAAATGTTTTCCATATTTGTAAAAAAAATCAAAAAATTAAAAAATGTAAAGAGGGTATGCCCTAAAAGAAAAATCAAAGGGCAAAAGGAATAAAGAAAAGGTCCAAAAAAATGAAAGAAAACAAACCCCAAGAAAAAGAAAAAGACCATGAAAGTGAGCAAGTCCAAATGCCATTGCTATTTTAATTTTTGTATAATAAAGATTGTGTGCAACTTGTTACTTATGCCACAATCCATGGTAACCAAATAGTTTAATCTTGGTTATTCCATGTTTTCAATTTCATGTTTATAGAGATAGAGAATAAAAATTGACCAAACTATTTAATCTTGGTAGATAAGTAGATAGCTAGAGTGAATAAAAGGAGCTCAACAGTTTAATCTGAGCCCTTGGATGTAATAAGGCTAGATTTAGATATATATCTATATGTAAAAGAAAAGAAAGTGTTATAAGGGTTTGCCAGTTTAAGTGCACCCTAATAAAGAAGTGAAAATGCTATGATAAGTAGGTAGGGTAAGTAGATGATTGGTTGTAGAACAAAGGTGTAAAGAAGGGTTAATTTTAATGCTTTAATCTTTTTGCTCTCATCACTTAGACAAAGCATGGAGCACAGTAAAGACAGTACATCAGGAATCAAAGTCAAACTAATTAACTTCCCCACCCATTTTTCCCTAAATTTTTACTAATTTGCCTTAAGTACTAAAGACACCTACAATAAGTTAGAGGGGCTCAAAGCATTCTTTGACTTTTGGAGGGACCAGACCCTTGGCCCAATAATTTGAAATGCCTAAAGTACTTAAGCCCCCTTCATCAATATTTCCCCTTCATAAATTCATTTCATCCCCTTTATAATGTTTTTTCTAAGTAAAATCCCTATTTTACTTAGGAAAATTAAAACATTCTGTATATAAAGGAAAACCCTCATATTCATTTAGCCTATGTCATAAACGTTATATGATGAAAATGCTTTCGAAAACATTTAAATTAGCGCATTTCATATCCTACAAGGTCATATTAACTTTAAAACTCGTATTATTATTTAATTCCCAAGAAAATAAACCACCCCTTTCCCGTATTACTATTAAAATCCCAAAAATAGGTATCTCGCCCCATTGGTTTGCAAAATAACAATAATAAAGTTTGATAAATGGTATTAATTAATCAACCCACGATTAATTAAGAGCCAAACCCCCCACCATCCTAATAAAGGATTAATTAATCATCCGGATTAATTAATAACTTATCGTCCAATCACATCACCCCAGATATGATTAAGGCATTGACTTATGGTCGATCCCCTCTAGTTAACTCCCCGCCACTTTCCAATGTCGATTACCATCTGATTAAATCTCCCAAATCCGATGGCTATCAGTCATATTGCGCGGGCCCTTCAATCGAAAACGCGCAATATAGGCAATTTTCCAAAACTCGTTGATGCAACGTGTCAATCGATCAATGGAATTGCGCGACCCTCCTCCAAAACCACTCGCCTCCCAAAAGCAGTGCGATGAAACCTGCTTACCGCATCCCATAGACGACAAAATATCATGTCATTCAATTGATACCAATTGTCGTTGTTGTTAACCCGCCAAAATATTGACTTATGCATAAAAACAAAAATGTCCATTGTTTTCTCTTTTTGTCCGAGAGAACAACCTCTGCCTCCCATGCACACACAGAGTACGTCCCAGTCTAGAAAATGAATTTCAACCATCAACCGCCAACAGTTGTTGAACTCCAAAACTACTCCAATCTACTGTGCGCACCCGCAGAGCTACCACCATAGCCAATTTTCCCTTCGACCATCTAAAAATAGGTATTTACCTTAATTTCTTCCCAGAAACCTTGTTGTGAACTGAACTTCCTTTAAATTGCTTTAAAAACCAAAAGTTTTCAATGCAATTGATTCACTAGCTAAGTCCCAATACTTCCCGGTACCTCTGTCTCAGCAATTTATTGAAAATCCCCACTTTCTTCCCTGAACACACAAGAACCAAGGATGGAAACCCCAGTTGTCCTAAACATTGCTCCAATCACTACTCCTCACAGGGATTTGGACTACCTTCCCCTAGCTGATAAGGATTTCCAAATTAAAGACCTTACATTTGGTGACTCCCCCATGAAACTACACTACAAATACCAAGACAATTATCTAAATAATGCAATAAAATTGGTCTTTGGGAATCAAACCTCCCTAAATACCAATTTCCCACTATCACATTTTCCCAAATATTTTCCATCAATGCCATGCAAACTATAATCCCAATCTAAGAGCTGTGATGTCTCCTGATCAACAAATCCTTTTCACCATTACAACAAAATCTATCAATAACATGTTGCAACTGTAGTCTAGCCAAGACTTTGCCCCCCTATCCATTACTGGTTTACTTGAGAAATCATCAAAACTATCCAACTCAGAGATCACTCGAGTCTGTCAGACCTTCATGGAAGAGAGATACATAACAAAGGACCCCCCTCCTTACATGATATGTGATTTTACTAGCCTGGGTAGGGACATTATCTCCATGATTGCTTGCATTCTAGGTTTTACAACTGATGAGTTTGTAGATGAACTGACCTTTGCCTACATGACTATCTTCACCCCTGGTCAGTGTCCTATTGCCAAATATGACTACGCTGCATTCATAGCTGACAAGATGCATGACCAATTCATGAGGCTAGAGAATGAGAGAGTGTTCAAATATTCCACGGTTCTGTGTCACCTCTTCCTTTACTACCAAACTGACAAATTCCCCTTCTCTGTGCATAAGCTTGATACTAAAGGGACCCCTAGGTTAGTGATTTTTTGGACCTCTATTTTTCACTACTTGCCCTCTTCTCCTTATTCATATATAGATTTCATTGATCAATTTTTCCATCCTATAACTACCATGCTAATAAGATGTCCCCCTCCTAGAATCAATGATGATATCAAAAGAATCCTTCAATTATCCAAGCAGTACAGGATTGGTGACTGGTACTTATACAAGAACCATACTGAGATTAGAGTTTATGGGTGTGAACCGCCTCCATTAAAATTGCCCAAATATGTCCTCATGAGATTATTTGCCTGGAATACTACAAGTAAATAATCAACTCTGATCAAATCCACTTCATGAAAGCAAAAAAGAAAGCCCAGCTGAGGATCAAAGACCACTTAGGCCCATTTGTGTGCAACAATAGGAAAGCAAGGGAAGAAGCAGAAGAAATCCTTGAGAGAATGAGATTGAAAAAAAGTTTCATTTGGCCTTATGATCCTCACAGTTTCATCTTTGATAGAAGGATAAAACACAAGTTATCACCCTACATCCATCACAGAATTCCTGAAATATAATAATATGCCAATTTAAATGAATGGAGGGAATAGACATTGATAGAACAAGATAATGATGAGGTGGAAGTTGAAAATGTGATGAAAGATTTGGAGAAGAGACTTGACCTGGACTCCTTTGTACAGGTACCTACAGAGTCTTCCCAAAGGCCAACATCGGAACATAGTGCTCCCACAGTAGAGCCTTCACAAAGGCAAACTCAGGAAACAAGTGCCCCTACATCAGAACAACCAGAAACGTTAGAACAACCAAAAGAATCAGATCAACTTGAAATCTTGGAAGAATTGACTCCACCACAGCCACTACTAGCTCAAACAAATATGGGTGATCCTCTAGTACTACAGAATCCTCTAAATGAGGAAAGAAACTTGAAAAGAGAAAGGGAAGTAGCTACCCCTTCTAGCAGACCCACAGATCAACCCTTTGCTAAGAGGCAAAGGTTGAATCCTTATTCGGAGGAAGAATTCATTGAGCAACACTGCAACTCAATTGCAGCTGGAAAAAGCCTCATCACAAGCTAAAAATAATAGAATAAAATCATTGGAATAATTAGTAATTGAGTTGGGTCATGACCCAAAGGATGTTGAGGCAGTAGAAAGATTAATTAAGAAGAAAAATGAAGATATAGCTACACTTAGAAAACAACTGAAATTGCCACCACTCATACACCCTCAAATTGTTGAGGTCATTAAGAAAAGGAATGATGAGGAACTTATGGACTTGGTCCTTAAGTTGAATGAGAAATTAAAGGAAACTGAGAAGGAATTAGAGAAAGCATTTCAGTCAGGGCAAAGTGAATTAACCTCCCAACCTCAAACTGTAGTGCCAATAGTTTCCACAGCAGTCCCTTCCACTATGGAAACTGTTTTAGTGCCAAGCATTCCTTTGGCAACAACCACACCAATTGAAGTAATAGGTACATCAACATAGAGCACAGAGAACTTAATGAAGTCAATGGAAGAAATGAAGCTCCAAGTAACATAGCTACAGAAGGTAAAAGAGAAATTTACTACCTTGGAGCAAAAGTATGATCTTTCAAAGATCAAGTATGCGAGGAGAAAAGAAAAACAAAGGCATGGCTAAACAAATCAAGACATTAGAGAAGGACCTGACATTTGACAGACCTTTAGAAGAGATCAGGAAAATATTGTGGACCAATATCATTGATTCCATCAATGACATTTGGTCATCCATTCAAATCATTTTTGAACAAATTGATTTGGTTAAGCTTGCTCTTGAAGCAATTCAGGAGACCAGCGAAGAACTAGGTGGAAAGCCTGAAGAGGCGGTCCAGTTAATAAATTTTCGAAACAGTATAAGTAGGCAACAGTTGGAGCCACTGGACATTGAGGATAGGACTGCTACTATCCTCGAACTGAAGAAAGTTCTGACAAAAAGGAACTTAATGCAAGGCCTGGAACGAAGATGTCAAAGTATGCATGAAGACATAGATGAGTTCATGAGAAAGTTTGACATATTAAGGAGTAAAGGACTCCTAAGCCCTTTAGTCATCAATGATAGGCTAATGGTTCAGATAGACTACATTGACAAACTACATCAGCAAGCTAAAAGTCAAGCTAGTTCATCCTCAGCAAAGGCACTACCCACAAGAAAAGTGATTTACGATGGTTTAGAGAACCTCTTCTTCATTGAACATGAAGTAAAGCACTTATTCACAGTCTAGCCTAATTTTGTGAAATATACTGAGGCTAATGAAATTTAGAGGAAGTTGATAAGGACGAAAATACCAAAGGAATAATGGTGGACTAACATGATAGACATCCTTTAAATTACTATGGTAATGGCAAGGTAAATAGAAGTACTTACCATTGTAAAGTTTGGTAAAAAGGATGAAAGCTAGTGGACAGGTAAAGTGTATTAGAAACAAGTGAAAGAGTATCAGTAGAGAAAAAGTAAATCAAAGTCCATCATAGATTTACTGAAGCAACAACAAGAAACAAATCCATATAAAAGCCTCCAGCTCCTTCAACAAAAAGGGGGACAACAACAATCAATTTACTATCTGTTTCTACATTTGAGACCATCTTTCTCTATATTTTTGTAAAAGATATTTTGTACTCCTAGAATAAATCTCATATAGTTATGAGATACTTTTTTATGTAAATTTTTGTATAAATACTTCTCCATTCAAAGTATTAAGGGTGGATTCTATAACATTTTTGTAACTCTATACTATCAAGTGGAGAAAGCTTTGTACTCAAGTCTTGATTTTTTGTTGGAAAAGGAATAAAAGTTGAGGACATTTCATTAGATTCATGTGTAGTCTATCCTTGTGATTTATGTGTTTTCTACATGTTTTAATGTTTCATGCATCTTAATCTAAATGGTAAAATAGTCAAAGTATATCAGAATTATCTTCATTGCTCTTTGTTATCAACAATATGCCATTTATATGTTTTCTTCTAAACTATTTCAGTAAAGGAATTCCTAAATGCTCCTCTATCCCTGTAGTTTTCTTTAATAAGTCCCTGGTATAGGATTCTTAATTTCCTTATGCTGGTTGACCTATCTTCCTTCCTTCTTTCTAATCCTAGCTTGAGAATTCTTAATTGCCCTCTTGTTTTGAACAAAAATATCATCCATTCAAGCCCTGAATTTGTTTTTACTCTGTTATCCTGCTTGTTGAACTCATACCTCAACAATTTGACTTAATCCAGTGAATTATCCATGATTGACTCCATAGCCCAATAGCCTGAAGCCTATTTTGCCCATTTGTTTTAGAATTCCATCACTCTCAAACAAAGCAACCCTGAACATTTATAACTAGCCTAAAATCTTTTCAAATATAGCTAAATCATAAAGAGAGAGCCCTCTCTGAGTACAGATTGGCTAGATTCTGTACTTAAAAGATTGGTTTGTGGTTATGTCAGACCCCTTTCCTTATTCGCATAACTTCTAAGGAAAATTTGATTGATAACACGTAGTTTTGCTAAAATGGACTTCATGTCTTTTAATAATTGTCAATACTCATTAATGGCAATGCAATCTACCATTCGGTAATTTTTTTACAATAGACCAAGTATGTAAGATGTCAAGCAATTAGTAAGATCTTACCTAGGATTTTTGGCTCATGTTTCTCAGATTATAGAAGATCTGAATACTAAAAAGGTTGAAACTGAATATTTTACAAAACATATTCCTCAAGGTAACAATGAGTGGTTGTCTTTCTTAGGAATGTTTTTCCTTCATAAGACATAATTATTGAGAGATAAAAGAATTGAAAAGATTCAACTAATTCAATCATCTTTCCACTAATTAATTCATCAACAAAAAAAACATGTTGAGCTAGATGGTAGATGCACTACCTAGAAGGAGACACACCAATAGATTAATAGGAATCATAATACAACTTGTATCAAGAGATCATTTTATTATCATCAATTTCTTCAATATTGGGGTTTTGACCCTAGTCAATAACAAGATTGTTACAAAAAGAAAAAATTAACATCTCAACCATATAATGTGATATTATTGTAATTTTCAATATTAGTACATGTTATCACTTGGCCATAGATGAATTTAACACAATTTTTGATAGGTAACTAATGTGCTAGAAAAGCAAGGGGAAAAGGAGGCAACCCAAGTAATGATTGGGTAAGAGGCATTAGGAAATATTACCCAAAGATGTTTTAGATTCCAAGGATATCGATATTGAACATTCCACGCCATAATAGTGGGGAGGAAAATGCATCAAAGCTCTCAAGACTCCAAAAAAGTAGAGACATCATAAAATGAAGAAAGGCTTATACGTTATAATGAAAAAGAGAACAAGTAAAGGAAATAATATTCTTATCTTAAAGCAATTAATTCCTTGAGGAAACCTTCTTATCTTCAAGGATCATAATATAATCAAACAAAGGTCCATGTCAAGAATCCAACTACCAAGTACCTACAAATCATGGGATTAATCATAATGGGAAGGCTGCATTTTTCATGTTTGGGAGGTGATTTTTTTCTAATTTCCAACTCCATCGGTATTGCAACACCCATATAATCATCGCAATACCTAGGGTCATCAGTCTTGCTATTCCTAAACGTCACAATTTCCATGCCAAAGCATCACAATTCGCATTCTTAAATGTCACACGACTTACCATCGAAATTGAGATGCAACTTGTGATGTCCTTTCCCATGCATAAATGTTGTAATTCTCATGCCTAGATGTCACCATTCCTTCACAAAAAACAATGCAATTCCTATGCCTAAACATCGCAACTACATCAAGTTTATGTTGGTATTTTGATGTATGTTTTGACAAAACAAATAAGTTGTCTTCAAATGAGATGCAATGACAACTACCGTCGAAATCATGGCCCCATGGATTACGACGATGATTTTCATGGAATTGGAGATGATCAAGGAGATGTTGAAAAATAAAACTGGAAAATAAATGATGTTTATAAAATGTCTTTTTGTCACTACAACTACGAATGGTCGTTGAAAGAAATAAAAAGAGTCATTAAAAAGTGGCTCAATATTTAGTGGTGATACTAGTAAATTTTAACCACACTAGTCTTCTCTTTACCTATCAAAGTAGAGGATTTTAAATGTGGAGGGATTATGGAGGGATTCAAAGCAAATATTCAAGTTGTTCCTTTTTAAAGGTGAAATTATACTACTTGAATTGAATATTAATGTTCCCTATAGGCAATACATGAAAAATTGAAAACTTGGTATGAATGACCTTTAGATAAATGAAATCCTATTAAAAAGATAAAGTAAATATTTCTTTGTGTAAAGAAACGAGTGTTTGCATAGGAAATATTCCACATATAGATTCCAAAAATATCACAAAATCCAATCCAATCAAAAGTGAAATCAAAGAAAGAAAATGCAAACCTAAAAGAAAAATCCAAATGAAAAGCACATGATTGAAAGAAAACTCCAAGACATCAGATCAAAATATGTATAAAAAAAAGAGCGAGTATGACGAAAACATGTGTGCTTTAATTAAGTTGAGATCATGACGGTTATGTCTCACAAAGTTGTGATTGATTAGGCTTTTATTGAAAGAGAATCCTAAAAATGGGGAGAAGTTATGAATATAAGATGAAGTCATGTCAAATGTCTCTTTATTTTCAAATATCTTGTTTCAAAATAATCTTTGAAAAATAAATAACAAGATACTAAATGGAAATAAGGTAAATTAAAGAGATTCCCTGATGTAACTTGTTTGCAATTTAATTATCACCACAGCTACTTCTCTGAGTCATAAGTGATGCAAAGAAAACTAAAGGATTTCTAAGCAATCTTGCTAGCCACACATAAAACCTTTGTGTAATTAGCGAGGACTTATAAAAACAAATATTAAAACTAAACTAAAACTAAAATAAAAATGAAAAATAATAGAAGAAGAAAATAAGCATATGAAATTTACCTTGAGGATTTTGTTAAGATTTACCTTAGAGATCTTGATTTAGGCCAAATTCATTTTTTCAAGAAGAAACTTAATTTTATGATTAAGATCAAATAACAAAAAAAGGTTGCAACTCTATCAAATTTGTTTTTGGTCAAGTAAGAGTGGAACCTTCTATTAACCATAAAAGTAAAATACATATGATACACGTCTTTACCCGTGAAAAGACAAGCCCGTCGCTAGTTTACCATCACTAGACAGGCCCATTGCTAGTTTACCATTAACAGGGATTACAAAACCCAATATCAAACAATGTCTCACGAGGTTATAATATTTCATGGGGTTATATCAATTCTACAGCATAAGACTAAGGAATAGGTTCCTTTCTATTCACTAGTTTCTCATACAAACTACGAAGACCAACGGACTTCAAAAAATACCAAAATCATGCAAATCAATCTTCTCTGAACCGCTCCCCATGCCTGATCCTGAAATCGCAATACCCACCGTCGAAACGAAATCCCCATCCGACGATCCACAAATCCTACGATAAAAAGAGTTGCGTGTGGAAATGACATTGTTGATCAATGTCTATTTAATACACCGATCCACCGTGATTTCGTCTTGAAAAATCAACATGATGAATAACACAAATCTGGACCCAAAAAGGAATAGAGCTCCTCAACCTATCGGATTTCAGGTCCATCCAAGTGGTTAACGTTCGACCTCTTTCCAGCCCGAAATCTGTCGGATGACTGAGGCCAAAAGAACCAACAGACTTTGAAATTTCAACTGACGAACGGGTTAAGCAGCGTTTTACTCCCATAGTTCTCCTGAGCATCATCGGTCCATCTTGTCAATCCCTCGTTTCTGATCGCTCCAGATCATTTCCTTTGTCCCTGATCCTCTCGCGTTTAGACTGAGATCCTCTATTAATTTTGAAACCCTCCTGAAGTCACCATCCATAACAACCCATGACCTCTGTTCCACCAAGAAATATATAACCACTTCAATTCTCCAATCTTCTTTTCCTCGAGTTTTACAGATTGGGAGAGACCGCAGCCCAAGGATCTCTGCTTTTCTCACCTTTCACTAGTCTTTCTCCTTCTCTCTGCTGAATATCTGGAAGTGCTCCATATCTTTGGCAGCTTGACAGAGACAATCATCACATAGTTTGCCTAGGGTTATTGACTCCCAAATGTGCCGAGTACCACTGCTCTTATTAATCACTCCATTCGCCAGACGATCAACCAACATATTTTATTTTCTTTTCACATCAATAAAGTTGACGGTTCTTAAGGTTTGTAGGTTGGTGTGAATATGGTGAAAGACCTACGATAACCTCCAATGTTTCAAAACTCTTTCCGGTGTCATTCAATTACACATTTTCTTGGCCGCTTTGATAATCAATTCCGAATCTGCTTCAATGATGACATTGTGTGAATATAAATTCACCAAGGTTTCCAAGCATTGCTCTAAGGCCATAAGTTCTGCAATGTTATTAGTGGCTTTCCCCAAGTGACTATGAAAGATCTCCTTTATGCGTCCCTGCTCATCTCTTGTAACACCCCCAAAACCTGCTAACAATGGGTTTCCCTTGGACGCTCCATCTATATTGACTTTTAAGAAGCCTTGTGGAGGAGGCTTCCAAGTATCCATACTTGCATTTGTTTGGCTCACACCCTTGTTTATGCCCTATGGGACTATTGACTGGAGACCCAACTGCAGTAGAGTACAAGCTTCCTGCGGCAGAGGAGGATTCTCTAGAATTTTCCACAACAAACCTCTGACTATTCCTTTGAGCCGTCGTAGAATTTGTGCAATTACATGTTGGGGCATGCCTGTCTTGCTTTTGAAAATCCTACCATTGCGTTCTTTCCAAACATCCCAGATGATAAAGCCTAGAATCAGAGTCCAAGCGTTATTGATGATTTCATTGCCTGGGAAGTTTTTCCTCCAATTCTTCAAAGTGTTGGTGATGCTGAGTCTGTCCCGATTAGTATGCTTGAAGACTGAAGCCACCCAATCCCACATGGTGGAGGTGAAAGGGCAGAGGTTGAGTAGGTGATTCATCGTCTCCTCTTGTGAGCCACATAGATGGCATTTGGATGGGCCAACAAAACCCCTTCTTAGCAGATTCTCCCAAGTTAAAATTTTCTTTTGTTGAACAAGCCAAATGAACAACTTTATTTTCATCCAGTGAGGGTTTTGCCAAAGGTTCTTCCATACTTGATCAGGGTTTTGGTCGATAAGTCCTATGACTATTCTTTTATCTTCTTTGAGGTTAAATTTTCCTTCAGTGTTCCTTCCCCATCTTAGTTGGTCAGGCAAGGGGGACACCAAAATCTTCCTTTGCTCCAAATCCCGAGCAATAGAATATGCTTTGGCCTTCAAAGGGATATCTTCACTGTGGCCTAAATCCTTCCAAATTCTCCATTTACCATTATTCCTTACCTAATCCCAGAGGTCTCTTACCATAAGTAAACCTTTGTTGTCAATATCATTTTTGAGAGCACTAATTCATCCTCAAAAAAATTGGGTTCTTGTTGCCAGTTATCCTCCCAAAATCGTGCCAGGTTCCTAGCTCGAATCTCATAGAAACTATGATGTTGGAAAATACCTCTATTCTCCCAAGCCAGATTCCAAATGTGGGAGCCCTTAATGCACCTTGACATTTGGATGTGGTCCCTCTCTTGCCAATTTTTTGTATATTTTTGTTTCTAGAGCTTGGCCCAAGGGGTTGCTTATTCCTTGAGCCACCTCCACCAAAGTTTAGCTCCCAAAACTCTGCTGAGGGTTTCAGGATCATGAAGCCCCAAACCACCATGGGACTTGGGCTCACAGATATTTTCCCATGCTACTAAAGCTCATTTCTTTTTCTCTTCCCTTTGCCCCTAAATGCTCTTGATATGTTACATAACTCCTTTAGGAGCCAGAAGAGTTGAGAACATGAAAAAGGGAATAGCCTGCAAGACAGCTTGTGTGAGCACAAGGTGTCCCGCCAAATTTAAAGACCTGCATGTCCATTTCTTGATCTTGTCCTAAAGCTTATTCATTATCGAATCCCACACTCCCTTGCTTAGAGGTTTGTCTATGAGAGGCATTCCTAGGTACCTGGAAGGCAATTGTTCCCTTTAAAACCCAAGAATTCTGGTCATGTTCCTCTGGATAGCAATGTTAGTGTTAAAGAATAAAACTTTTGATTTGTTGAGGCTTACCTATGTTCCAGCCACCATAGAAAAGTTGTTTAATATTTGTTTGATCACTCTAGCTTCCCTGACTATGGGTATACCCTGCAGCATCGTGTCATCCACAAATTGTTGGTGAGTATTTGCCACTTCATCCAAGGTGAGTTTGAGACCCTAGATTCTGCCTTCAACATTTGCTGTTTTGATCGCTTTGCCTAACCCTTCCATCATAAGAAAAAAGAGGAAGGGAGAGAGCGGATCCCCTTGTCTGAGACCTCTAGAGGGCACAAAGGTTCTTGAAGGAGCGCCATTAAGCAAGATGGAAAATTTGGCAATGGATATTAGTGCCATAACCCATCTTATCTAGTTGTGGTCAAAGCCATGAGCTCTTAGTACTGCCTTTATATAAGATCAACTTAGCTTATCGTAAGCTTTTGCTAGGTCTAGCTGAATGATCATACCATCTTGTTTATTGATTTTGAGAGAGTGCACCACCTCATGAGCTTGGATGATATTATTGAGAATATGTCTTCCCTCCACATAGCCAGTTTGCTCCTCTAAGACAAGAGCTGGAAGAATAGGTTTGAGTATGTTGGCTATAACTTTGGAAATAATTTTGTACACTACATTACATAAATCTATGGGTCTGAAACCATCCGAAGTCATGGCTTTTTCCTATTTTGGGATTAAAGCTATGAAGGAGGCATTAAGAGCCTTCAAAGCTGATTTGGATCTTCTTGAGTCTTCCACCACCTCAAGGATATCCTATTTGACTGTTCGCCAACAGGCTTTGAAGAAGCCCACATTGAAAACATTGAGGCCTGGAGCTTTTCCATTTTTGCATTTCATTGGTTACATCATTGACCTCCTCTTCTGACATTGGCCTATTAAGATTGTGGTTGTCTTCTCTAGTGACCACCTGAGGGATGTACTTTGTGAAATTACTGATGAACCTAGATCTATCGACCAGAGGCTCCTCTTCTATGTTGAGGAAGTGTTGAACAAGGACAGATTCCATGTCTTTGTGAGAGATGAGATCTATCCCTTGAGAATCCTTGAGTTTTGTGATTCTGTTGTGTGCCCTATGATCTATGGTAGATTTATGAAATAACCACGTGTTTCTTTCTCCCTCTCTAATCCACTACACCCTCGATTTCTGTCTCCAGAAAATCTCCTCTTGCATGCATCTATCTTCACATTCCTTCTACAGAGAATCAACTAGATTTTTCCGCTCCTCGATGAAGCCATTTGTGATGATGATCTGATTGATCTTCTGGAGTTTTTTCTCAAATTCTTTTTTGGCTTTGAAAATATTACCAAACTCCTTTTTGTTCCAATATTTAAACTTGGATTTGATGTGTTTGAGTTTCTACTAGAGCAATAAAATTTTAGTTCCATGAATGTTCAAATCCTCCTTCCACCATGTGTCAATATTGCTGGAAAATTCAAGGTGAGAGAGCCATGCATTTCCAAACCTGAAGGGTTTGTTTCTAGGTGTGCCCATAAAAGTGGCTTTAAGCTATATAGGCCAATGGCCTAAGCCTCAGAATGGAAGGATAGAAGCTGACATAGCAGGACCTGACAGAAAGATGTCCTCTGAGATGAGAACTCTATCCAGCTTGGAGGCGACTTGAGAATCCCTTCCTCTCTTATTGTTCCAGGTAAAGGTGCCATTTAAGTCTTCAATGTCCACTAACTCCATGTTCATTATAAATTTTTGGAAGGCGATGGAGTCTCTTCCTAGTTGTCTGATACCCCATTTTTTCTCTGTAAGAGCTCTGATCATATTGAAATCTCCTGCAACAATCCAAGGCACATTAGGGTGTCTTGCTCTTAGCTCCTCAAGGGTTGTGAGAAGATTGAGCTTGTCTTCTTGCTTTTGAGGCCTGTAGATGTTTGTGATCATGTAACTCTCCTAATCCCCTAGAGGTTGACACACCAAAGAAAGATATTTCTTGGATGCTTCAGCATACAAGATTCCAAATTTCTCGGGATCACAGAGCGCAAGAATCCCCCCCCGCTGAGTTTCTTCCTTTGACCTCTAGATACTCATACTTGATTAACCATCTGTTATGTATTTCTCTAATATTTTCCATCAAGCATTTTAATTCCTGAATAAAAACCATATCTGGTTTTTCTTCTTTTATTCTACTGCTAAGATTTCTTTGTTTCCTTCTACTTCCTATACCTCTAATGTTGCAAGTTGTAAGCTTCATTAAGAAATATTTGTAAAGGAATAACTAGTGAGATATCTCATCTTACCTGAGTTAATCATGAGTTTCCCACATTTATTCAGTAGCTCATTGTTATGAAAACAACTCACAAAAAGATAGAAAAGATAGATCAATGACTTAGAATTCAGCCTCTTCGAGGGGGCAACCTCCTTTACATTACATAAATGAACAATTCTTGGATGATTCAAATGTCAAAACATCCTTTCTATATATAGGATTTTAAGGAGTCACAATATAACCCAGCCGACTTAACAATAATAATATAAAGCCACAAAAATAACAATAGAGGGATTCTATGGGGCACAATAATAACAATATGGGGACAGTAGGGGCACAACAATATTAATAAGGGATACAACTACAATAGTAATGGGGTAATCACTAGTATTATAAGGACCTAACATGCCCCTCTCCTTCAAAAAAGTGTTGTCCTCAATGCTTAAGTAGTTTTGGATGCTTCTGTATGAAATTCTCATCCCCCCATGTGGAATATTCAGCAGATAAGTTCTTCCACTTGATAAGATACTATGAAATTGATCGATTTCGTAGTCGTTGAGTTCTTGTTTCTGTTACTGCTTCCATTTCCAATATAATTTTTCCTTCCTTGTAAATTTCTGGCAATATTGTTTGAACTAGGAGCTTGTCTCCTATAACCTTCTTTAAACATGGAACATGGAAAACTGGGTGCACTCGAGAAGCTGCAGGAAGCTCCAATTTGTATGCCATAGTACCAATCTTTTGCAACACCTTGTACAGACCATAATGCTTTGGTGATAAATTACTATCCTTCGTAGCTTGCTTAAGGGACATTTTTTTATATGGTTGTAGCCATAGGAATACCCAATCACCTACATCAAAACTTCGTTTTCTACGATGTTGATCTGCCTGTTGTTTCATTCTATTATGTGCCAACATGAGGTTATCCTTTAAGAGTTGGAGGACTTGTTGTTGATGTTCGATGTGATGTTCCACTGCTTGAACCTTA